>SZWC01010329.1:17792-52164 GCA_023375785.1 Penium margaritaceum
GGGGATTTTTGTGTATGCGGATTTGTGGGTGGGTGTGTTGGGGAGGAGGGTAGTCGGCTGGTGGGGTTGTGGGGTGGTTGGGGTGGTTGGGGTGTGGGAGGGGGAGTGGTGTGTGTGTGTGTGTCTATGTGTGTGTGGTGTGTGTGTGTGTGCGTGTGTGTGTGCATATGTGGTGCATGCGCGTGCACGTTCATGCATCCGTACATGCATGCGTGCATGCGTGCGTACATGCGTGCGTGCATGCGTGCGTACATGCGTGTGTGCGTGCGTACATGTGTGTGTGTGTGCGTGTGTGATCATGTGTGAACGCTTGTTTTTGTGTGTGGATGTGTGTGTGTGTGTGTGTGTGTGTGCGAGTATGTGTGTAGGTGTGTGTGTGTGTGTGTGTGTGTGTGTGTGTATGTTGGTATCATGATCAATGCCATGTTTTACTATGTGATGCGATGTTTTCCTATTGGATGCAACACGTAATAAATCAATGCGATGTGTTGTGATGCGATGCGATGTAATGTGATAAGATGTGATGTGATGTGATGTGATGTGATATGATCTGATGTGATGTGATGTTATGTGATATAATGTGATGTGATGTGATGTGGAGTGATGTTATGTGATGTAATCTGTTGTCTCTGAAGAATGCAGACCGAAGACCAATGACGGAAGACCAAAGTTCAAAGTCCGAAGACCGAAGACCGTCGACCCCAACATTGAAGATCGAAAGTCGAAGTCGGAAAACCAAAGACCAAGACCGAGAGAAATCTTGTCTTGGAAAGTCGTCTTCTTCGTGCTTTGTCATTAAAAGTTGAAAGTTGAAGATAGGGGGGGAGATTGATGGGAGGCGAGGGCAAGAGAGAGGCGTAGAGTGGGAACTCCATGTTGTAGTAGAAATAATGTGTGTGTGTGTATGTGTGTGCTTGTGTGTGTGTGTGTGCGTGCGTGTATGTGTTCATGCATGTGCATGTGGTTTTCAAAACCTTTTATTCTTTCCATTTATGTGAGATGAAAGGTGTCTGGTGCGTTCATGGTTCAAAATATGCTCCCAGGTAGTCCGGCTCCCAAAAAAGGGTCCACTCCTGCAGTGTATACGAGCCATGAAATGTGCTTTTCACCTTTGTCTTTGCATAAATGTTTTAAATTTCATGACGAAGAATAGCATTGTTTCACGATCCATCTTCATGAGTGCCCAACTTTTGGGGAGTAGCCGTGCCTTGAGCATGCCTGCATTCTTGGGGTTGGTGTCTCTCATGAATATAGATTGGGAGACTTGTTATTCTCGAAGTTAGATGTTTTCTTACTAGTATTTTGTATGGTGGGAAATAAACAATAGGAAATAATGTATGAAATCTTTAGACTATGACATGTTATGGAGAAGTCTTGTTAAACATCTCGTTGTGAGTACTGAAGTAGGACATCGTTGGATTATGCAAAATATAGATTTGAGAATAATTCTAGTGGGTTACTTTACAAGGTATGAACATGAACACTGTTCCAAAAGTGAGATTAGGATTTTAAAGAAGTAAGATTAAGATATGTAAGTAGTAGACATTGAGCACTCATGAAATTGGCATACATTTGTACCATAAAATTGTACACGCTTGACAGGAATAGGGCAAAAATTAGATGTTAGATTGCGATTTAAAATTTTATTTTCTTTTGGGTTATTTTCCTGACAAATTTTGTTGGGATACCCAAATGAAAACAATGGGGTTACTATGTAACCCAAAAACTGTACAAGGCATATGTTACACCAAGAATAACATAGTTGGTTTATGTTACATACCAGACGTACACGCGTCCCTAATCTTTTCGACTGGGTATTTCTGTCATTACACAAATATTCCACTACGCGTCGAGACCTCGATTTTCAATCCGACGGTTGAGGACAATTCAGCGAACTGCTCTCACCTTCCGACAAACCTTCTCGTAGTTTTTGACAACTCCGACCAATTTTGAGAATCATCGACACAAGTGTCACGACCATTCGGTCGACTTCTCCACGCATCGAGACATATCTCGATTTATGAAGATGCATCTCATATTTTCGCCGTCGATCCTCGAAGCCCCCCAACTTCAGTTATGACGAACAGAGCGTAGATGGTGAACAGGTAGAAGTTGCAAGGCATAACATGATTTAGCATTTGGGACACTTGAGAAATCTATGATTAGCGGTAAGTGTACTTCGATGAGAAGTCTCCAGCTACAAATGAGACATAGTCGAGGTCATTACGTCGATTGTCGAGCGACGCGTGCGGAGTCGCGTCATGAGTGGTCGGATTTGAGAAGGTCTGCCGAGAAACCGGGGGTCTTCGAGAATTGACGGTGAAGATGCGACATGCATTTTTATAAGTCCATATTCGTCTCGGTGCGTCGAGAAGTCAACCGAAAGGTCATGATACTTCTGTCGTAGATTCGCGAGAGTGGTCGGAGTTTTCGAAAGGTTCGAGAAGATTCACTGAGGGCGGGGGCAGTTGGCCAGTTTGCCCTTGACCGTATGAGTGATCATCGCGCTCTCGCGACACGATGGGTTGTTTCCGTAATAACAGAAAGGCCAATTCGGAAAGATTAGGGACTCGTGTTCTTCTGATACGTAACACGTCCCCCCTTTTTAGTCGTGACGTCCCGGTGCGCGTGCAGATGTGGCCCGGTGACGATGGTTATAGCCGTCGATTAGATGATCGACATCTTGGAGGTTGTCGTAGGGTTCCCAGCTGTTGTGCGCGGCGTCATAGCCGTGCCACTTGACAAGATACTCCGTCTTCTTGCCTCTTCGTTGATGGCCGAGGATGTCCTTGATGACGTACTGTGTCCTTGTCCACTAGAACGGGAGGAGGGGGAGGGACATCCATGCGGGGGAAGTTCTCTCCTGGGTCTGGGTAGTGCTTGAGTCAGCTGATGTGGAACACCGGATCAACTTGCATAGTGTCGAGGAGTTTGAGTCAAGCAACCATAGGGGTTTGCATGCGCTCAATCTCAAATGGTCCCAACCACCGAGGTTTGAGCTTCGAAAAATCAGCTCCGCGGCGTTTCATGTTTGCTGAGCTAAGGACTTTGTCGCCGGCGGTGAATATATCATCGTTACGATGTCGGTCAGCTGTTCGCTTCATTGCTGCTTGTGTCTTCGCGAGCATTTGCTGTGTTTCCTCCCAAATGGTGGTGAAGTCTCCGCGTTGAACACCGACCGCGGAGATGTTGGTACGACTATATACTCCCGTTGGTGTGGCGGGAAGTTTGCCATGCATCACTTCAAATGGAGCTTTTCCCGTTGCGGTGGAAATTGCCGAATTATATGTGATTTCGGCGGTCGGAAGTTTTGTGCCCAATCCGTCCCGTGAGGATTTGTATAGTGTTTGGAGACGCTATTCGATCCTCTGATTGGCCCGCTCGATTTATCTGTTGGTTTGAGTATGAAATGTCGTCAAAAGTTGAATTCTGCTGCCGTAATGAGTCATCCCTTTGCGCCAAAATCAGCTAGTGAATCCACTGTCTCTATCGCTCGTGATGGTTCTCGGTACACCGTGTAGCCGCACGATGTTGTTTAGAAACAGCCGCGTGTCCTCTTGGCGGTGACGGTGGTAGTTTTCGGAATGAAGTGGGACATTTTGGAAAACCCGTCGACGACCACGAGGATTGCGTCATATCCCTTGGGTGTGACTGGTAATCCCGTGACGAAGTCCATGGAGGTATTGACCCACAGTTCCGTCGGAATAGGGAGTGGTTGCATAAGTCCGGGTGGTTGTGTCCGACGAGATTTTTGTCGCTGACACATGTTGTAGGACTTGCAGAAGTCAGCTATGTTGGATTGCATTTTGTCCCACCAATAGTTTTTTGCCAGCATTTTCAGTGACTTGTCCTCTCTGAAGTGTCCACCTGGTCCTATGTCGTAGCAGCCTTCAAGCAGCATACGGTGAAGTTTGTCGTTCGGGGGGACAGCCACTTGGCGAGTAAACTATCGTCGCTAATAGGGTGCGTCGTACTATAATTTTGTCTTGTCGTATCCACCGTGCCTATCGTATCCTCATGCAAACAACCACTCGAGATATGGGTCTTGTTGCAGCTGTAGCATTGCCACCTTAGCCATTAAATCTGGTCGGCGGCTGAGTGCGTCCGCCGGGTTTTTTTTCCTGGCCGGTACTCGATATCGTAATCCAACTTGGATTCAAGGAAATCCATCCATAGGGTTTGACCTCGACTGAGATTCGGCTACGTTTCAATGCATGGCGGTCCGTGCATACGATGCATTGGGGACACTCCTGGTAACCCCGCCATGTCTTTGATGCGTGTACGACCCCCAGCATTTCTTTTTCGTGTACAACATACTTGAGTTCCGTTCCTCGCAGTTTCTGAGACATGCAGGCAACCGGTTGCTCGTCGTTGCCGTGGTCTTGCAAGACGACTGTGTCAATTGTTCGATCTGACACATCTATGTCGATGACGTATTCGTCCGTTGGATAGGCTAATCGTACGGCTGGCACCGAGCTTAGAGCGTTCTTCAAAGCAATAAATTCTTCTTGTTCGATGTCTCCCCATCGCCACTCGTTTTCTCTTCAAGTGAGGTCGGAAAGAGGCACTGACACCCGGGCGTAACCCCGTACGAATCACCGGTAGTAATTGTAGAAGCCGAGGAAAACTTGAATTTCTCGATTGTTTGTCGACAACAACCAATCAGCGACTGTTGCCACGTATTTTGGATCCATGGGGATCTGTCCACCTTTGATGACATGACCCAGCAACTCGATCGAACGGGGAACGGAGTCACACTTCGAGAGTTTTCCGAAAAATCTCTCTTTGTTCAACTTCCAGAACTTTTCGAAGATGTCCATCGTGCTCTTCCGGGGTGCGGCTGTACACCAAAATGTTGTCGAGGTACACAACGACAAAACTGTCAAGGTATGGTTGGAAAATGTTGTTCATTGCCGCCATGAACGCTGGAGGGGCATTCGTCAGTCCAAACTGCATTACTGTGAACTCAAAATGCACGTAGCAAGTTTGGAACGCCGTCTTTGCAATGCCGGCGTCTGCCACTCGTATCTGATGATAACCGCTGCGCAAGTCGATTTTGCTGAAAATTCAAGCCCCTTGGAGTTGGTCAAAAATCTCGTCAGCTCGGGGAAGAGGGTAGCAAATCTTGATGGTAGCGTCGATCAACGCCCGGTAGTCCATGCACATCTGCATCTCACCAGTTTTCTTTTTTAAAAACAGTACTAGTGCAGCGCATGGTGACATGGATGGGCAGACGAACCCTTGACCAAGCATCTTGTCGAGTTGCTTTTTTAGCTCGGTCAGCTCGTGATCGCTCATCCGATAGGCCCCTCGAACCGTAGCTCTGCTGCCTGGCTTCAATTTGATGCGATGGTAGATGTTTTGTCGAGGAGGTAAGGTTCTTGAGAGTTCGTCGAGGAAGACATTTGCAAATTCATGGATGAGCGGTGCAAACTCTTCTGGTATCATAGCAAACTTTGGGGATGCTGATGAGGCCGTTGAGGATGATGAGTCAGCTGCTACCACTACGGCTTCCTCCATTGGCTCGAGATGCATGAGCCACACACGAGCTCCTCGTCGTATACAATACTTGGCCACATTAAGCGGTATCAGTTGCACATGTTGTCACTTCTCGATTACCGTGGCTACCTCTATTTCTTCCACCTCTGTTGCTTCTGCTGTTGGCTTTTGTCCCACACGCGGAAGTTGTTGTTTGGCGCTGTCAATCTCCACATAGACGTCGCCACTATTTCAGTTGACCTGCGGATTGTGATGTTACAGGAAATCTCATCCGAGGATGATTTTGTGATCACTCATTGGACAAGACCTCCAGACCATTACATATCGTAGACCTCCCACTTGTAGTCAGAGTGGTTCTCAGAGTCTCCATATTTGCAATCTCCCATCGGCAGTTTTTCCTTCAAACACCCCTGGCTCAGTCCGCAAACCCAGTTTGCGGACCATGTCGTTGCTTACGAAGCTGTGTGAAGCCCCTCCATCAAGTAATGCTGGTACCATTATGCGAATTTTGCATCCTTGAGGCTGAAGTTTGAGTAGTATCGTCGGTTGGTCGTCGTTGTACCCCTCGTTGAACTTTACGATCTCAAAAACCTTCTATGGCAATGTAGGCCGTTAAGATGGACGATTGTTTGGCGAGGATCGCTCACAGACAAGAGTTGCACCTTTTACTCCTACCCTTTGCCGTTTCCCGACTCATTTTTCTATGACTTAACCCCCTTTTTGGTCTGCTACTTCATCGGACAGTTGCGAGCGATGTGCCCGAATTTCTTGTAGTTGTAGTTGGTTCACGTTTCTCTCTCTTTGACGACATCCACTTCCATTGGAGTCAAGGAGTCCCCAGACTGACTTCTTCCTTTTCCATGATAATTGTAGATAGGAGGTTGCCAGCCATAGGATTCCTAGATCTGAGCATTGTAGTCGGTGCTGTCGATCCTTTCTGCTGCTCTAATCATCTGCGACAGGTTGTTTTGGATGCCGAAAATTGCTTGCCTGATATCTCGCTTGAGGCCACTGTTGTAATGAAAATAGAGTTCGTTGGGGGCGATGTTTGCTCCGGTGATGATCTCGTAGAATCTTTCTGTGTACTCTACCACACTGGAGTGCTGATGGAGATGTTGGAGTTTATACCGTGTGTCAGTTTTTTTGTTCAGTCATCCAAAACGTGCTAGCATCGTAGGCGAGAATTCTTTCCAGATGGTTGGTGGCGTCAATGCATCGTGCTTATGTACGTTGATCTGCTCCAAGGGTACAATGCCTGCGGTTGGCGATATAAGACGGGCGCCGTTGGCTATTGATGATGCTCCGCCGGTCTCCTACTGCCGTTGGATTGTCTTTAAGTCAGACCACCAACTTAGCGCCGTGTCACGCAAAAGCACGGCTGCAAGGTAAATTCTCTTTTAATCTTCGTTGATCCCAGTAGTGGTGAAGTACACCTCCAAACTCATTAGCCACATCCGAACTGTCAGTCCCTTTGAGTTTGCAGGATCGAACGGTTCTTGTGGAGCCGGAAGAAGTTTGGATTCACTCGAGAGTTGGGAATGTCTCTCGACGAGCACCACTTCTCGTGCGCTTGTGTTGCGAAGAGTCTCCATCACGACATTGAGTTGTTGGAGCAGATGGCTGTTGATCCCTTCAAGTACAGAGATCCGGTTGGCCTATTCCTCGTTGATCCACGCCCGTCGTCTAGTGCCACCTGTCATCCCTGCTGTTGTCGTCAAGGCCGTTGATAGGGGTGGCTGGTTTACCGCTGTTGGGTCCGCGTCATGAGTGGTCGGATTCGAGAATGTCCGCCGAGAAATCGGGGGTCTTTGAGAATCGACGGTGAAGATGCGAGATGCATCTTTATAAATCCATATTCGTCTCAGTGCATCAAGAAGTCGACCAAAAGGTCGTGATACTTATGTCGTATGTTTGCAAGAGTGGTCGAAGTTGTCGGAAGGTTTGGGAAGATTCACTGAGGGCGGGGGTAGTTGGCCGGTTTGTCCTCGACCGTCGGAGTGAATATCGCGGTCTCGCAATGCGATGTCCTATTTGTGTAGTAACAGAAAGATTAGGGACTCGTGTACGTCTGATACGTAACAACTCCTTGGTGGAACTTCTTGAATCCGACCAATCACGACTTGACTCCACACGCGTCGCAAGACAATCGACCCAACCACGCTGATGATACCTCATTCGTGACTCTACACTATATATACATATATATATATATATATATTATACATATGTTCATTTCAAAACTTGTCATCAAAGTACACTTAATGCTAATCATCAATTGCTCGAGTTTTCCAGATGGGCGGAAAACCAATATACCCCTCGTTTCGGACGATAAGCCCCATCCGCCCCTCCGCTATAACGATAAGCCCCATCCGCCCCTCCCTTGGAACGATAAGCCCCATCCGCCCCTCCGCCAAAACGATAAACCCCATCCTCCCCTCCGCGGGAACGATAAGCCTCATCCGCCCCTCCGCCAAAATGATAAGCCTCATCTGCCCCTACCCCAGAACAATAAGCCCCAAGTACACCTCGGAAATGTCAAACTCTTAATCTGATGGCATATTGTTCATTTTTTGGTATAAGAAGGTGAGCTGGTAATATTATTACAATTTTTAAAGGTTCTGCAGTTGATTCCGTGCCTGCACACGTCATGCATGTACATGATTCACACGATGCCGTCTGACGGTGAAAATGTTACTACTTCTGTACTTCATAATCATCGGTTCAACGTATTTGTTGTGCTGTTTCATTGGGGGTATGTTTTCGTTCCCAAGATGTTTCATTTCCATCAATTTTCTGTCATTCCAGAGACTGAATATCTGCATGGCCGTCTTAACAACGTCAGCATTATCCTCGTTACACTGAAACACCCCTTGCTCAATCCTGGGCCATGAGTTGGCGGGCGTACATGCAGTGGCACCCATATGTTTTGCCAAACCTAAGAGTTACCTGGCCAGCTCTTCAGGTGGTAAGCGGGCCAACTGGAGTGTGCCGATGGATGCTTTGACATTTTTCCGTGTTGCAACTGCCGCGGCACTCTATGAAGAGGGACTGTTCACATGTTGCTGTCTGATCCTTGGAACCGCCGCTCGCCATGGACATGCGACGGGGTACCAGAAAGCATTCTCGAAAATACGTTGCTGCTGAACGACAAAGACATGCACAAGGCTATGAGACTGTTTGCTCAAAGGAACGTATTGGCGGACAGTGCCCTCATCCTATGTGTCAACCCATCCTCTGTTGGTCCAGCTACGGGCCACGATGTCCCGGAAGGGTGCCTGTGAGCTCAATTCAGTCTCATTCAGTCTCGCATCGTCGTCGTTGATGCCGTCACCGCCGCCTCCAACCATGCGGTTGCTATATTTGCGTCCCTCGTAACTTCAGCATGGTGGACCAAGTTGTAGAGCACACCGGTAAGCCTACCCCGGCGAGTAGATGGGATATATAAGTTGATGCATTGTGGAAAAAATGCCCGTTGTTTCAGATTGCTTCACAACTGTATGCGTGGCGTCTAGCCATGCGACCAAGTCCCGATAAAAACGATCTGCCCCCTGCTTAGGGTCCTGCACCGTGATGGTATCCCGATAACCCTCCTCCAAATGACACATGAGGCGTGTTTGACGATGTGATGTCTTGGTTGGAGAGGGATTGGAACAATGAATGGTGGTCCCAGTGGTTGGACGAGTGGGACGCCCTCCCACAGAACCAACCCCCTGATGAACCACCCTGTACTCCGGGGTCCCCCAATGTCCGGGAAGCCAGACCGGTTAGGTTTAGCATGGGGCGCCGTCGTGTCCTGTCCCTCCCACACGGCCTCCTTGGTAATTCTTGCTCTGTGTCCTGGGTGTAATGTCTTTTCTTTCCTTGTGAAGAAGGCGATGAACTGGTTTTTTTCTATAGTTGTCTTTTCCTGCTCTTGACAAACTGAGATTATGTAATGTTATGAGCTTCTTTGGACAGGATATTCCAAAGACGAACCATGTCAAACCCCAAAGAAGCACAAGGAGATGTCGAAGGAACCGAAAGAGGGGATGTTGTTCAACAACATGGACGTGGCCCGTGCGTTTGTAGAGGATTACGTGGTCAATAACCGCTTCGGTCTCAAGTGGATCCACAGTTAGCCTACAAGAATCCACGTGACGTGCGTAGAAGCCAAGAACAAGGGCTATGCCTGGCTCCTTCGTGCCCGTGTTACAAGCAAGTTTGGACACGTGACCGCGTCGCACTACGCCAAAGGCCACAAGTGTGTCCCTAGCATCGGCTGCAGAAATCCCACGAGGGAGAAGGAATGGGTGGGCAAACCCCTTGGCTGTAAGGCGGGCTTTGTACTTATCCAAGGACCCGTCGGGCTTCCACTTGCGCTCAAAGACCCACTTGGCACCGATGGCCTTCCGTCCTGGGGGAAGGTCGATGAGGTCATACACGTGGTGCTATCGGATAGCGACGAGCTTATCGGCGCAGGCAGCGTCCCAGTGTGCGGCCTTAGGAGAGGCTCGTGCCTCGTGTAGGGTATCTGGATCCTCCGGGCGTGCTGTGGAGCGGACTGAGAGAGTGTGTGCATCTCGAGCCCCAGGTGGGATGCGTGCGAGTGCAGCCACAACACCGCATCGATGCTCATGATGGAGCATGGCGTAGCCCAGTGCGGAGCCCGGGTGGAGGTCTGCAATGATGGCCGAGGTGGTCATGCCGAGGGCCTTGGTGTCAGGATTCCCACTCACGACAATGGGAATGGAGGATACACGTGGAGCCACGGGGAGTCGAGGCACCATGGAGCGCGGAGCGACGGTCTGCCCGCTCACCGACGGTCTGGGTGAGAGGTTGCCGCCTGGGCCACGCGTGTAGCATGGCAGGGCAGGTGACGGCACTGAGTCCGTCGGGCTGATGGAGGCGGACGGGGTTGCTGGCTTGGAGGGACCAGCGGACGCGACTGGGTCCGCTGGCCCGGGGGGACCAGCGGACGCGACTAGGGGTACTGGCCCGGAGGGATCAGCGGACGCGACTGGGGCTGCTGGCCCGGAGGGACCAGCGGACGCGAGTGGAGGTGCCGGCCCAGAGGGACCAGCGGACGCGACTGGAGGTGCCGGCCCGGAGGGACCAGTGGACGCGACTGGGGGTGCCGGCCCGGAGGGACCAGCGGACGCGACTGGGGCTGCTAGCCCGGAGGGACCAGCGGACGCGACCGGAGGTGCCAGCCTGAAAAGACCAGCGGACGTGACTGGGGCTGCCGGCACAGAGGGACCGGCAGATGCGACTGGGGGTGCCGGCCCGGAGGGACCAGCGGACGCGACTGGGGCTACTGGCCCGGAGGGACCAGCGGACGCGACCTAAGATGCCAGCCCGGAGGGACCAGCGGACGTGACTGGGGCGGCCGGCTCAGAGGGACTGAGGGACGTATCACCCGGAAGCGACAGGACGGAGGACAGACTCACCACTCTCCAACGCGACGGGATAGACACGGATGAGCCAGAGCGAATGAGGTCGCGAGGAAACAGGTCTTCGAAGAAGAGGGCGTCCCGGGACTCAACGATGCAGTGCCGGGAGGGATCCCAGAAGCGCCAGGCCTTGGACTAACGAGAGACACCGAGGAAGGTGCAGGGACGTCCGCGAGGGACGAGCTTGCCGCCCTGCTGCGGGACGGGCAGCCACACAATGGCCGCGCAGCCCCAGACGCGAGCCGGGCGGAGGTCAGTTCGCTGACCGCACCAATGCTGGTACGGTGTGGACTGGCGAGGAAGGGGACCGTGGGGAATCTGGTTCCAGACCCAGGTCATGTAGGCCATGGCTTCAAAATAGAAGCCATCGGAGAGACCAGACTCGACCCGCATGGTGCGGACGGCGTCATCCATAGTACGGTTCCACCGTTCGGAGACACCGTTCTAGGCGGGTGTGTAAGGCGTGGACGTTTCATGGCAAATTCCGCGGGAGGCGAGAAAGGTCGTGGCTTCACCTAGGTACTCACCGCCGCGATCGGAGCAAAAGCAGCGGAGAGAGAGGCCACACTCGTGCTCCGCAAGGACAAGCCTGTCCTGGATGGTGTGGGCGACATCGCTCTTCTCCCGAAGGCAGAAGACCCAGCGGTAGCGAGAATAGTCGTCAGTGAGGGTGAGGACGTAGCGACCATGCTCGCCGACGGACTCGGTAGGGACAGGGTCCATGATGTCCGAATGGACAAGGTCGAGGGGGGCGGACGCACGGGAGGAAGACAAGGGATACGTGGACCGGTGCATCTTCCACTGGGCACAGTCAATGCACTCAGTTGGGCACGGGAGGGGAAATGTCTCCGGGTCAAGGCCCTTGCCCGGCTGGGTGCGGAGCATGATGTCTACGGCGGCAGAGTCGACGTGACAAAGGCGATGGTGCAGGTGGTGAGTGTGTTGAGGAGAAAGCGTGCTGGTGACAAACACATGGCCTCTGGCGGCCGACGGGGAGGAGACGGAAGGAGAGGAAGACAGACGAGGTACATGCCACAGGTTGCCACGGGCGGTGGCGTGCAGTACGACAAGACCAGACGGATGCAACGACACAGTGCCAACACCACGCAAGTGCACAACGTCCATGCTCATGTGGTCAAGGGCAATGACGGACAGAAGGCTGAGCTCGAGACCAGGGACGAAGAGGAAATCGGTCAAAAATACGTCACCGGAGGGACCACGGAAACGAACGACGCCAGCACCACGGACAGGCAACACCTGGCCAGAGCGTGTCCGGACACCGGAAACATCGCCTACAGGACCAAGCATACTTTAGGCCTCACGATAGGCCGTCATGTGATGCGTGGCCCCGGAGTTGATGATCGAGGTCTCAGCAGGGTCCTGGACCGAGGTCGCAAGATCACTAACGGTCACATGGCAGCAAGCAAGGGACGCGGACGCGATGGGAGGAGGTGCGAATCGAGACTGCCAATCGTCAAGCCAAGCAACGTCGTCCTGGGAGGGGGTAGCGGAGACCATGAGAGACGACGAGATAGACGAAGAAACAGGGCATGACCGTAGCTCAGTCTCAGTCATGCAGAACTGGACAGGGGAGCAGGAAGTGATGCAACTCGCACTTCCCTAGGGAGGAGGGCGAGGGAGGCCGAGCTAGAGCGCGATGAATTGCTCCAGCTGGTGCTCATGGGAGGATGGCCCGGGAGTGTAGGAGTGCGGGGTGATGGCACCGGAGCCCGGGTAGAAGGAGGACTGCGCCGGCGTTGACGGTTGCAGCAGTGGTGTCGGTGCGACCAGCAAAGCAACCGGAGTGGTGGAGCTGCTGGATGAGGTGGAGGTGTCAGAGCCGGCGATAGTCACGGCGGCAGAGGCGAGACGGCCCTCACGCTGGCGATGCATGGTGGCGATGACGCGCGCCTCATTCATCGGTAGAGGGCACATGTACCACCCGTGCCCGGGCTGGCCACAGTTGTGGCAGACCGAGCCGCCAGCGCTGGACCCAGTCGACGACTGCTCCTGCTGCTGCTGCTGACCTTTGCCTTTCTTGGTCCGACGCTTCTTCTTCCCCAACGATGATGAGGTAGCTGCGGCGGGGGAGACGACGACCACGGAGGCGATGGCAGGGGAGGCGACGGCAGGGGAGGCGATGGCCTCCGTGCACTGGAGTCGGGACTCCAGACGAGCTTCCTCAATGCGGAGGAAGAGCTCGTATGCCCAGGGCAGGAGGGTGCCCTGGGCCTCCATGGTGGAGAGAACGTCGTGAGGGTAGTGGAAGAAGACGTCCGAGTACGCTTCGGTGGCACCGCGCTTGATGGTGAGGAGCGCGGCCAAAGGGGGTGGGGCATATTTCCCGAGGCGTCGAAGGATGTCCTCCGCCCGCTGCCAGTAGGAGGTGACCGTCTCGGTCTCCCCCATGTGCAGGGAGTTGAACTCCCGCAGCAGGCGGCTAGTCCCAGCGTCGCTGGACAGGCGATGGGGATGAGTGAGAACATGCCACACGACTGCAGGGTCTGGGGTGCCGCCAGCGGTGAAGTCGCCTAAGAAGGGCTCGAGGGCGAGGTGGGAAGCCGGAGGGGCGACGGGGATGAGAGCCCGGACGGCACGACCAGCGTCATACAGGTGGTCGGCCAGGGTGGCATCATACGGGAGGGTGTAGTATGCCCACAGGCCCTCACCCTACGCCCAAATGCGGAAGATGAGCTCCCAACTCCGGAACTGCTCACCGGCCTGAAGCGGCGGCGGCGGCGTCTCAAAGTCCTTTTGCATGCGGCCGGCACCCAGATTGGGGCCAAGGACGGAGGTCACTATCTGCTACTGGCGTAGAGCCTGCTCCTTCGCCAGGTATTGCGTGGCAGCAGACACAGCTGGGCTGGCACGCCATGGAGGGGGGAAGGACAGAAGCGCATTGGGGGCAGACTGGGAGACTAACGGTTGCAGCGCCGCAAGCTCCTGCGTCAAGGTGGCGAGCTGTTGCTGAAGAGTAGCGAGGGGGTCAGGGTTATCGCCAACAACGTCAGAGGGCTACTGGCACCGCTGCTCCTCCTACTGTTGCTGCTGCTACTGCTTCCGTTGTTGCTGCTGCTGCTGCTACTGCTGCTGCTCCTGTGTCTCCTGCTGTTCCTGCTGCTCTTGCTGCTGCTGCTACTGCTCTTGCTGCTACTGCTGCTGCTGCTGCTGTAGCCGCTGCAAGAAAGGGGAGGTGGGGCTCCCCCCAACAGAGGAGGACTCCTCCCCAGTGGGGCTACCAGCCATGGTGTGATGCCCCTAGTTTTGTTTGTTTGTTTTTTTTTCTCTTTGTGGATTGCTGACGTTAGCAGTGGTGTCTTGCTGAGGGCGGTGGACATCCTACCCACCCTTAGGATGACTTCCCCCTTCCCTTGCCCCTTTCTTTGGTTTTTCTTTTGAGTTGATGATGTCAGTAGTGACGTCAGCAGCGAGATGTTGACGTCAGCAGTTGCGGTTGTTGGGGCCGCTGCTGCAGCTGCTGTTGCTGTTGCTGTTGCTGCTGCTGCTGCTGCTACTGTTTGCTGCTGCAGCGGCTGCTGTTGCAGTTGATGCTACTACTACTGCTGCTGCTGTTGTTGCTATTGTTGTTGCTGCTGCCGCTACTACTGCTCCGGTTGTTGTTGTTGCTGCTACTCCTACTACTGTTGCTACTGCGGCTGCAGTTGCAGTAGCAGTTGCTGCTACTGCGAGGTGCTGCGACTGCTAAGGCTGCTGCAGCAACAAAGGCAACTGCTGTAGCAGCGGCGGCAAAGCAGGTGGGGTGGGGAACGTTTTTTGCTCTCCCTTTTTTTCCCTTCTTCCTCGTCTGTCACAGCGAGAGCTGCCCGCTGTTAGCTGCGAGCAGCGGGCTGCTGCTCGTTGACAGCAAGCTGCAACTCGCTGGCAGCGAGCAGCTGCTTGCTGGCAGCAGCGGGCTGCTGCTCGCTATTCGCTCTCTGCGGGCAACGAGCAGCAGCAGCCGCTGCTCACAGCTGCTCCCTGCAACAGCTGTTGTGGCTGGCTACTGCTACAGCTTGCTATTGCGGCTGCTGTAGCCTACTGCTTCTACTGCACACTACTGTAGCTGCTGCTTGCTGCTGCTGTTGCTCGCTCCTGTTGCGGGCTGCAGCTGTTGCGAGCCGCTGTTGTAGGCTGCTGCTACTGCGAGCTACTGCAACGGGCTGCTGCTGCTGCGGGCTGCTGCAAGCTGCTCCTTCTGCCTGCTGCTGCTACTGCACGCAGCTGATGCTGGCTGCTGCTACCACTGCTCGCTGCCGTTGCCTGCGGCTGCCGCTGCTGCAAGCTGCTGCTGCTGCGTGCTGGTGCAAGTAACTGCACCTGGGAGATGTTGCCGCGTGCGTCGTCGTCCGCAGGTGTTGGACGCGGCCTGCCGCTCACCTCCTCGCGTCACGTGTGGGATTAGTGCTACCGAAAAAATTTCGGCAGCATTTCCCCTGGCCCAGTGGCCGTGGGAAAAAATCTGACGCCGCCACCAGGCGGGTCAATGCTGCCGGAAAAATCCGGCAGCACTTCCCCTGCACTGGCGTGTATGGGGGTTCACTGGCGTTGTCAAGCACTTGTACGCCAGTCTTCTGCTGCTGATGCTACGCTCTGGCTCTGATACCAAGCTAGAAACCTAGGCAGCAGGTTGGGGCAGCATGCGTTGTCGATGTAACGTGCGGGCTTCCACGCTCATTGCTTAAGTCTGCTGCCCCCTCAGTCTGATGCTCCAGAGACTAAGTCTGGAAGCTCTGTGTTTGTTACTTAGAAGTGCGCGCGCAACTGTTAGCGCCAGAAAGCAGCTAAAAACTGGAAGTAACTGATTAGCAATGAATAATGAGCAACAATGGGGGACCCCTCCAAGTTCTAGGCCCCCCTCACTAGTATAGAAGTTGTTACTCAGCTAACCAGCCAATCAGAAAATAGTGCTAGACCTATTTTCTAGCAAGCAGGGTTTTCTCGGTGAGCCCTGTTGTTGTACTCTGTTGTGTCCTCCCGGCTTGTGAACATCGGCATGCAGATGAGTGATGGCAAGACTCGACGTTGCTGGAGTGTCGCTCGGTGTTGCCGACGCGCGCGGAGGCCCACGCATTGTTCAGTGAAGCCTCCTCCCTACGGCGATGCGCTCAGCTCCATCGGCAGGCCTCCGCGGCGGTCGGGCCGCCAGCGGTCACTGCCACTGCAGAAAAAAGGTCTAGAGCTATTTTCTGATTGGTTGGTTAGCTAAGTAACAAGTTCTTCACTAGTGGGGGGGGAGCTAGAACTTGGAGGGGTCTCCCATTGTTGCTCATTCTTCATTCCTAATCAGTCACTTTCAGTTTTCAGCTGCTTTCTGGCGCTAACACTGGCGCGCGCGTTTCAGAGTAACAAACCCAGAGCTTCCAGACTGAGACTCTAGAGCAGCAGACTGAGGGGGCAGCTGACTTAAGCAACGAGCGTGGAAGCCCGCACGCTGCAACAACAACGCTGCTGCCCCAACCTGTTGCCTAGGTTTTCTAGCTTGGTATCAGAGCCAGAGCGTAGTAGCAGCAGTAGAAGACTGGCGAACAGGTGCCAGACAATGCTGGCGGACCCCCATACGCCCCCGTGCAGGGGAAATGCTGCCGGATTTTTTCCGGCAGCATTGACCCGCCTGGTGGCGGCATCGGATTTTTTCCCACAGCCACTGGGCCAGGGGAAATACTGCCAAAAACATTTTGGCAGCACTAACCCCCACGCGTGACGCGAGGAGATGAGCGGCAGGTCGCGTCCGACACCTGCGGGCGACGACGCACGCAGGAACGTCACCCAGGTGCAGTGACTGGCACCAGCACGCAGTAGCAGCAACCTGCAGCAGCGGCAGGCGCAGGCAACGGCAGCGAGCAGTGGCAGCAGCAGCCAGCAGCAGCTGCGTGCGGCAGCAGCAGCTGCATGCGGCAGCAGCAGCATGCAGAAGCAGCAGCTCGCAGCAACCCGCAACAGCAGCAGCCCGCAGCAGCAGCTCGCAGCAGCAGCAGTAGCAGCAGCGTGCAGCAGCAGCCTGCAGGAGCAGCGAGCAGCAGCCGCAGCACGCAGCAACGTCCAGCAGTAGCAGCGGGCTGCAGCAGCCGCAGCAGCGAGCCGTTGTAGCAGCCAGCTGCAGCAGCAGCGAGCAGCTGCTGGCAACAGCTAGCCACGACTGCTGCTGCTCGCAGCACGCAGCGAGCAAGCAGAAAGCAACCGCCCGCTACTGCCAGGGAGTAGTAGCTCGCCGCTCCCAGCGAGCAGCAGCCCGCTGCTCATAGCAGACAGCGGGTGGCTACCCTTTGTGACACGAAAAATAGAAAAAAAACGACAAGGAGAAAAAAATCCCCCACCCTGCAGCCTGTAGCAGTAGCCCGAAGTAGCAGCGAGGAGCAGCCGTAGCACGCAACAGCTGTAGCAGCGTGCAAGCAGCAGCAGCGGGCTGCAGGAGCCACAGCAGCCGCAGCAGCTCACAGCAGTAGAAGGTGCTACTGCAACTGCAGCCGCAGCAACAGCAGCAGCAGCAGCAGCTGCAGCCGTAGTAGCAGCTGCTACAGCAACAGCAGCTGCAGCGGCAGCATCACCTGCATTAGCAGTAGCAGCAGCCGCAGCAGCAGCAACACCAACAGTTGCAGCTGCAGCGGCTGTAGTACCAGCAGCAGCAGCAACAGCAGCAGCAGCAGCGGCCCCAACAACCGTCGTTGCTGACTTCAGCATCCTGCTGCTCACGTCACTATTGACGTCATCAACAAAAAAAATACAAAAGGGGGAGAAAGGGAAGGGGGAAGACAACCAAAGGGGTGGGTAGAATTCCCACCGCCCCAAGCCAGTACTGATATCAGCAACACAAAGACAAAAAAAAAAAAAACAAGGGACACCAAACCATGGCCGGTAGCCCCGGTGGGGAGGGGTCGTCCTCTTTTGGGGCGTCCCCTAGGCCCCCTTTCTTGCAGCAACTGTAGCAGCAGCAGCAACAACAACAACAGCATGAGCAGCAGCAGCAGCAGCAGCAACAGCAGCAGCAGCAGCAGCCCACTGGTGTCGTTGGAGGCAACCCTGAACCCCTTGTTGCTCTTCAGCAACAGCTCGCCGCCTTGATACAGCAGCTTGCAGCGCAACAGCCAGTAGCCTCCCAGACTGCCACCAGTTCGCCGCCGTCGTTCATCCCTCCAGGGCACGCCAGCCAAGCTGTGTGTGCTGCCACGTACTACCTGGCACAGCAGCAGACTCAGCGCCACCGGATGACACTGACCTCCGTCCTTGGCCCCACTCTGGGCGCCGGCCGCAGGCAGAAGGACTTTGAGACGCCGCCGCCGCCGCTACTCAGAAACGCGCGCGCCAGAGTTAGCGCTAGAAAGCAGCTGAAAACTGAAAGTAACTGGTTAGGAATGAAGAATGAGCAACAATGGGAGACCCCTCCAAGTTCTAACTCCCCCCCACTAGTGTAGAAGTTGTTACTCAGCTAACCAGCCAATCAGAAAATAGCTGTGGACCTATTTTCTGGCAGGCAGGGTTTTCTCGGTGAGCCCTGCCAGACGCCCGACAGCCCAAAACACGGGCGTCGTCCGTTTTGCCTGAAAACTGGACCATACCATAATACCGACGCTGCAAACGCAGTCGTGCGGTCGGAATCAGTTAGAAAAATAGTAGCAAAGAGTTATGGCTGCCCGAACCCGGGCAGTGCCTACGGTGGTACATGATGCCGAACAGGGCCATGCAGCATGCAACAAGGACCCTAGGCAGAGCATGGCGATGCAGACACGATGGGACGCGCTGGATGTTGGTTTGTGTGGCTTCCACCCGTCACGACCGACACCGCTAGTTTACCGATATACCCACATTCGGGGTATATGTTAGAGGAGGGTGTGACGACACGTTGGGCCTCCGGACTGCACCGAGACTTCTCCAACACGTACGACAGCACCGGCGAGAAGCGGTCGATGCGTTCTGGTAGCTCTGTGGGCTTGTCGGGAGCTAGGAGAGTTTTCTCGGTGGGTTGAGACCCGCGCACCCGGTGGACTATACCGGTGCGACGAGGAGACCCGGTGGCTGTACTAGCGCTTCCGATGTTTGGAAAGCCGTGTGTGATGTCTGGACGTTGATTTTGAGATCTTCTGGCAGTGCTCCTATTTTCTCGTTGGTCGAGACCCGGGCACTCGGAGAGCTGTTCCGGTGACTCGAGGAGACCACCAAAAATTTTATAATGGTGTACGTAGTGTGTTCTTCCTGCTGACTCATTTGGACTCAGCGGGGGTGACGGGGCCCGGTGCGGCTAGCTGCCGGCGCCCTTACTTAAGCCCGCTAGGGGCTCATTTGTACTTTCTCTTTGTTCTGTATATTCAGCGTTCCAGACTTAGCCAAATTCTTGCCGTCTTGCATCGCACTCACACACAGAGCTCATGTTCGTTTTGCATGGGCCTGCATGCCCTAAAAAATATTTCCAATTTGGTATCAGAGCACAGGGGGGATTGTGAGCACCAGAAGCAGCAGCAGTGGGGAGAACGCGAAGAGAACGCGTCACGTGGCGCCACGCCGGTAGCAGCGTGAAGGAGCGCGAAAGGACTGCACGTGAACGCCAGAGGGGCGGTGAGCTACGCAAAGGAACATTAACGACTGCGGCCAACACTAGCATTCGCAGCAGCTGCGTTGGCAGCAGCAGCAATAGTAGCAGCAAACGCGTTGCGGCGTAGCAGCAGCAGCAACAGCAGCAGCAGCAGCAGCGCATAGCAATATCCTCTATAGCAGCGGCGTCAGCAGCAGCAGCACATAGCAGCAGCAGCAGCAGCCTGTGCAGTAGCGGCGGCAGCAGCAGCAGCGTGCAACAACAAGCAACAGCGGCGGCAGCAGCGGCAGTAGCAAGCAGCAGCAGCAGCTGCTGCGCAGTTCAGCAACAGCAGCAGCAGTAGCGGAAGCAGCGGCAGCAGCAGCGGTGGCAACATCAAGCAACAGTAGAAGCTGCTGTGCAGAGTAGCAGCAGCAGCAGCAGCGGAGGAAGCAGCAGCAGCAGCAACAACCGCAGCAGCTGCACCCGCCGCTGCAGCTACTGCTACAGGAGGGTCTCGTAGCCCTTCTGTGAGGGCCCCCGTCCCCTCGGAGGGGCCCCCTCGACCCCCATTAGGGGGCCTCTCCGAGGGGGCCCGTCGGCCCCTTTCGCCCCCCTCCCCTCCTTTCGAGGGGGCCCTCGGAGGGCCCCGTCGACCCCCTCCGAGGGGCCCCTTAGAGGGGCCCGTCGGCCCCCGTTGGATGACCGACGTAGGGGCCGACGGTGGAGAGGGGCCGACCCCCCCCTCCGTCTACCACTCGCTCGCTCGCTGAGCGAGCAAGCGAGCGTGCACGGGAGGGCGGGCCGGACAAGCCGGACACCCCCCCCCGTTTCCTCCCCCCCCTCATTATTTTCTCTGTTCGCCCACCTTAGGGGCAATCGAGAAAAGGGGGGGGGGTCGAGGAACAAAAAATATGAAAATGGGTACGCCTGAAATAGAGTGAAAAAAAACAAAACAAAAAAAGATAGCGAGGGCTTAAGGCGAGTAGAGGGGAGAACTAGGAAAAAAAGGGGGTGGAGGGTGAGGGCAAAGGAAAAAAAAGGGGGCCTGAGGGCTAGAGAATAACAACAAAAAAGGGGAATTTTCCAACTATTACCGCCGCAGCAGTAGCACCAGCTTTAATAGTAGCAATAGCCGTATCGGGCGGAGTTACAATGGCTACATAGTGCGGCGGCTGCTCCAGCGCTTACAGTTCCGCCTTCTCAGCCGACAACGGATTGTGCATCGGCGGCGATCTCCACTTCGAGACGTGTCCTGGACCGATGTCTCCCTGGGGCCCGTGGATTCGTGCGCGCACTTCACTCCGTAGGATCGTCAGCGGATTCGAGTCTTACTATCTCCGAGGGCTGGGTCGTCTACCGCTTGGAGCAACAGCCACACCTGCAGCCGCCACCCCTTCTCGTCTTGGAGCAGTCTTCGCTCTATTAGTGGCAGCAGCATTACTGGCCGCAGTTCGTCAGACTCTAGTCTCCGGGCGTGCTTAGGTAGTGCAGCTCGTCCCGGTCTGGTCACGTTTCCTGACCAGGACGCCGTGACCTCCAGGAGTGACAGTACCTACTGGCCTCTTTCTCTCCCGTGGCTTGGTGTTTACCACCGGGAGTAGGTGCCCTCGGTACCTATCCATCGTCCAGCGCACGAGATGAGTGCTCGGACATCTGAGCATGCGCCCTGCTCGTTCGCCTGCTACTACTGTGGTGATGGATGTCATGGTTGGCGTCGCTGTTGGACGCGCCCTTCCGGCTGGCATCCACCTTGGCTACAGCCTCGTCCGAGCCTGCGTCCTCCACATCATACGGATTTGCCGGCGTTGGTAGATCCCCTAGCTGGACCTCTGGCGAGCATATTTGCTGAGATCCGCGGCCTCCGGCAGACGGTGCAGCGGCTTTGTAACCTCGTCGTCACTGAGCGTGCTTCTGCTACTCGTTTGTTGACGGCCTCTTCGATCACATCTCCTCCATCCTCTCCTCCTTCCTCATCCGATGGTGTCCCTTCAGCTACATCTGCTAGCGAGTCCCAGGCTGCCACCATCCTTTCGATCCTCTACTCTACTGCGACCACGACGCCATCTCGTGATGACATGTCTTCATGCAGTCATTCCAGTCGAGTGACTCCGCGACGTCGGCGTCAGCGCTCCGCACGGCATGCTCATGCCGGTTTTGATACATCCTCCACCTCCTCGGCCTCCGTTGCTGTACCTGTCGAGGGGGAGTGTGGTCACCACGCATTGCCTGATGTGACCGTGGCGACAGGATCCGCACTCGCACCGGGCCGTACTGCCTGAGCGTGAGCTCAGGCAGATGATACAGTGACAGCACATGGCGTGGGGTCTGACCGCGACATGGCGTTCATGGTGGAGAGTTGCCTTTCATCGTCCATGTTGGATCCAGATCTTTCACAGCGGCAGGTGACATCAGGAGGAGCGCAGACACGGCGTCCTTGGACGGTGCCACTACCGGCTCTGACCGGTGGAGGCCCAGGGGTGGCACAGGAGTCTCGTACGGATCGAGATGCATCTACCCCACTTTTGGGGGAGAGTGTGCAGCAGACTCACACCAGTCCGGCGGATGTTGGGGTGCTTGGGACATGCATGTCATTGAGGTCAACATCTACGCTGGGGTAGCAGTCGGGCGTTCTGCAGCAGCAGGTTGCATCAGGAGGAGTGCAGGTCCCGCGTGCCTTGGCGGTACCACTTGCGACTCCGACCGATAGCGGCCTGGCGGTGGCACAGGAGTTCCGCGCGGATCGGGATGCCCCACACGGATCTCCGAGGGTGTTGGCGCACGAGATTCACACCAGTACCACAGCAGTCGTAGTGCATGAGCATAGTCGGCCGGTTGGTCTTTTGGAGGTTGAGGCATTCTTGAGAGCAGCGGTTCTGAAAGGTGTCACTGGGACACGTGCTGCAGCAGACTCAGCAGGCTTCACCGTGTCATCTGCACTACCTGAGGACCAGCTTCAGCATGAGGAGTCACCCATGTTCCCTGAGTCTCTGGGTTCTCGTACACACGACGAAGCAGCGACATACATGACAGAGTCAGATGGTGGTTTTCTCTCTATCATCGAGCAGGTGGCAGCGACCAGCCTTCTCGGCGAGACAGTGCGTCAACGCCAGCCACGCTTGTTCTTCGCCTTGACGGGCATTGTGGATTCGGAGTCCTGCTCACCAGTGTCCACTACGACGGTAGTTGAGGACACTGGAGCAGACCCGTATAGGCGGATGGAGTCACCTCATCAGCAGGAGCTGAGTTCTACCCCCTCATTTTCACTTGTCGGTGACCCTGCTGATTACATCGATGCTGAGAGTGGCAGTACCTGCACGGACGACATTTCCACATGCTCCACGGACTCTGACGACTCCTTCTCTCTCGACATGCGGGTGCTCACTCCTTGTTTGACAGACACGAGCTATGGTGTGGATGCGACACCTGCAGCTGCATCCGATGATGCAGCATCTCAGTACATTGCGAGTTTGGTTGACCCCCAGGAGGATGCGGCAGCACCGGCTCCATCGTCTTCAGCAGCAGAGATGCAGATAGAGCTTTAATCGCGAGTTCTACAGTCTGCATGTGCAGCATCCAGTGAGGCAGAGTTCATGCTACGTGAGGCAGACGTGGACCGCCTCCACATGTCTGAGGCAGATTACGCCGACCTGCAGGAGCGTGTAATGATGCTACAACGGGAGATGATGGCAGCACGTGAGCGATTCTCACAGGAGGGGAGCATCACTACTATCGGCACGAGCCTTCCACCACCAGCATTTGGCACATCCATACTCGGGGACGATCTTGTAGCAGCTATGAGTATGACATTCGACGGAGACACTACCATAGGAGAGCTAAGCGTGCCTTCACTTTCCTCCATCGTCGCTCCTGTCGACTCTGTCATCGTTCCTCCTTGTGTGGCTGCCATCACGCACCTTCATCCACCCGACTCAGCTACTCCTCCATCGTCACCTTCATCCGTGAGTGGTGACCCGGTTCGTCTCTCCAGCACTCCTCCTCTGGCAGTACACCCTTGTGCCTCAGTGTGTGCTATCCCGTATCGGAGGCCAGCTCCGCCACTTCATCCATGCACACGTGCTGCTTGCCCATTCCCTTTCCTCTGGTGTACACAGATGCATCGCGATAGAGCGGAGGCAGGAGAGACTGTGAGCACGGACCCTTGGCAGTCACGCGAGGACTAGTACACCCCAGATGATGCAGCTGCGACGTGAGGAGTCGTAGCCGGAGACACCACTCCGTCTTTGAGGGAGGGAGCCGACTCGCACGTGACATGGGGAGCTATCCCTGCATGATGGATACACCACATCACTAATCGCCTAGGATCTGTTCAACTACGGCATCAGCATCTCCATCGAGGACATTGCTGCCAGGTTCATCTGCCCAAGGGGAGTGTTGTATGGACCTCGACCTGACGCCACGTCATGGGAGATGCATCGCGAGGTCCATGCTATGTTGTGAGCATCTACAGCATCCCGCATGTGGCTTCCACCCGTCACGACCGACACCGCTAGTTTACCGATATACCCACATTCGGGGTACATGGTAGAGGAGGGCGTGACGACACGTTGGGCCTCCGGACTACATGGAGACTTCTCCAGCACGTACGACAGCACCGGCGAGACGCGGTCGATGCGTTCTGGTAGCCCTGTGGGCTTGTCGGGAGCTAGGAGAGTTTTCTTGGTGGGTTGAGACCCGCGCACCCGGTGGACTATACCGGTGCGACGAGGAGACCCAGTGGTTGTACTAGTGCTTTCGATGTTCGGAAAGTCGTCTGCGATGTCTGGACGTTGATTCTGAGATTTTCTGGCACTGCTCCTATTTTCTCGGTGGTCGAGACCCGAGCACTCGGAGAGCTCTTCTTGTGACTCGAGGAGACCACCGAAAATGTTATCATGGTGTACGCAGTGTGTTCTCCCCGCTGACTCGTTTGGGCTCAGTGGGGGTGACGGGACCCGGTGCGGCTAGCTGCCGGCGCCCCTACTTAAGCCCGCTAGGGGCTCATTTGTACTTTCTCCTTGTTCTTTACATTCAGCGTTATAAACATAGCCAAATTCTTGCCGTCTTGCATCGCACTCACACATAGAGCTCATGTTCATTTTGCATGGGCCTGCATGCCCTAAAATTTATTTCCAATTCTGGACGCATGCAGACAACAACTGAGGTGGCAGTGACCGCCGGCAGCACGACCGCCGAGGAGGCTTGCCGATGGAGCTGAGCACATCGCCGGAGAGAGGAGGCTCCAGCGAACTGCGAGTGGACCTTAGCGTGCATCGGCTCCACCAGATGACACTCCATCAGCGTCGAGTCTCGCTGTCAGTCATCTGCACGCCGATGTATACAAGCCAGGACACAACAGAGCACAGTGAGAGATGAGCAAAAAACCAACACTCCCCCATGACTCACAGGCGTAGTGTACATGGGCGGGCAGAGAAACGGTCAACATCCAGACTCCCCCAAGGTACGCAGAGACGCAGGCAGAGACAAAGAGGGCAACTCACGGACACACGCCGACTGAACTCACAGCCTTCTTGAACGAGTCCCGCTTCAGTGACTTGGTCAGGAAGTCAGCCAACTACCGTGCTGTCTGAACCCATATGATGCTGATGCTGCCGTCATGCAACAACGAACGCACATAGTGATACTCAACATTGATGTGCTTAGTGCATGTGTGATGCACACCGTCATTGTCGGCGATGGCCATGGCACTCTCATTGTCACAATGCAAGGTGATGGATGTGATAGACTGACGCAACTCGGACAACAGACGACGCAACCACACACTCTCACACGTGCCTGAGCCAAGGGCCACGTACTCAGCCTCAGCAGTGCTGCGTGTAATACACCAATTCTTGCCACTGTGCCAGGACACAACTGTGCTGCCGATCATAAAGATCCAGCCCGTGCGACTCTTACCATCTGGACTGCCGGCCCAGTCACTGCCGGTGTAGCCCACTGCAACGACGGACGGCTGACGGCAGAACATGAGACCTTGCCGAGGGGTCAAGACGACATAGCGCAGCACTCAGATCGCGGCCTCGAAGTGGAGGTGACGCGGCTCCTGAGAGAACTGGGCCAAGAGGTTGACGGCGAACGCGATGTCTGGACGCGTCGTCGTCGCCAGGAACATCAGTGACCTGATGACCCGCAGATACGTGGTCAGATCAACTGGCTCCCCCACAACAGCTGGGCCAGGACTCTTTAGCTTCACCTGGCCATCGGGTGACATGGGTTAAGATGCGCTAGGCACGAGGGGCAGGTCCTCGGCGAAGTGAGTGGACAGGGTCTACACATAGGCAGCCTGGTGGACGTGCAGGATGCCCTGGGAGCGATCATGCTCGAGCTCCATGCCCAGGAAGACTCGGGCAGACCCGAGATCTTTCATCTGGTAGGCGGCGTGCAGCAAGTCCTTGGCACGCTGGATGGCGGCCGTGTTTGGTGACGCAATGAGGAGATCGTCAACGTAGACCAGAACTGCAGCGAAGGTCTGACCTCGCGGGTTGACGAACAGTACGGGGTCAGCGGTGCTACGCTGGAGGCCGCCACGGAGAAGCGTGCTGCTGATCTCCTGGTTCCAGCACCGAGGCAACTGCTTCAGGCCATAGAGGGCCTTACGTAGCCGCCAGACTCTCCCAGTGCCGTCGTCGAAGCCTGGGGACTGCACCATGTATAACTCCTCACCCTCCAGTGAGCCATGGAGGAACGCGTTGCTCACGTCCATCTGATGGAGCTCCCACCCGTGCTGGGCAACCAGGCTGAAGAGCGCCCGGCTGGTGGAGAACCAACCAACTGGGGCAAATATTTGGTCATAATCGATCCCAGGGACCTGAGCAAACCCCTTTGCTGTGAGGCGGGCCTTGGACTTGTCCAAGGATCCGTCAGGCTTCCACTTACGTCGAAAGACCCACTTGGCACCAATGGCCTTCCGACCTGGAGGGAGGTCGACGAGGTCATACACGTGGTGCTGCCGGATGGCAGCGATCTCCTTGGCACAGGCAGCATCCCAATGTGCGGCCTCAGGGGAGGCTCGAGCCTCACGTAGGGTGGCTGGGTCCTCTGGGCGCGCTGTGGACCGGGCTGAGAGGGCGTGTGCATCACGAGCCCCAGCTGGGATGCGGGCGAGTGCGGCCACAACAGCATGCCGATGCTCGTGATGAAGCATGGCGTAGCCTAGTGTAGAGCCCGGGTGAAGGTCTCCGATGATGGCGGAAGTGGTCAAGCCAAGAGCCTTTGTGCCAGGGTCCCCACTCACGACCGCGGGAGTGGAGGAGACACGTGGAGCCATAGGGGGTCGAGGCGCCACGGGACGCGGTGCGATGGTTTGCGTGCTCACTGTTGGCCGAGGTCGCAGGCTGCCGCCTGGGCCACGTGTGTAGCGCGGTCGGGAAGGAGATGGCCCTGAGTCCGACGGGCTGATGGAGGCGGACGGGGCTACTGGCCCGGAGGAGCTAGCGGACGCGACTGGGGCTGTCGGCCCAGAGGAGCCAACAGAGGCGACAGGCGCTACTGGCCCGGAGGGGCTAATGGACGTGACAGTGGCTGCTGGGCCGGAGGGGCTAGCAGACGCGACTGGGGCTGTCGGCCCGGAGGGGCCATCGGAAGCGACTGGGGCTGCCGGCCCGGAGGGATCATCAAAAGCGACTAGGGCTACCGGCCCGGAGGGACCAGCAAACACTACAGGCGCTGCTGGCCCGGAGGGGCGTACGGACGCGACTGGGGCTGTCGGCTCGGAGGGGCCATCGGAAGCGAGAGGCGCTGCTGGCTCGGAGGGGTCGGCGGACTCGACTGGGGCAGTTGGTCTGGAGGGCCCAGCTGACGCGACGGGGACTGTTGGCCCGGGGGGGCCGGAGGACGCGACAGGTTCTACCGGCTCAGAGGGCCGGGAGGGACATGGATGAGCCGGAGCGGATGAGGTCGCGGGGAAACAGGTCCTCAAAGAAGAGGGCATCACGGGACTCGACAATGCAGTGTCGGGATGGGTCCCAGAAGCGCCAGCCCTTGGATTGACGAGACACACCAAGGAAGATGCAGGGGCGTCCGCGGGTGGCGAGCTTGCCGCCCTGCTGTGGGACGGGCAGCCACACAATGGCCACGCAGTCCCAGACGCGAGCCGGGTGGAGGTCAGCGCGCTGACCGCACCAGTGCTGGTATGGCGTGGACTGGCGGGGAAGGGGACCGTGGGGAACCCGGTTCTAGACCCAGGTCATGTACGCCACGGCTTCAAAATAGAAGCCATTGGAGAGACCGGACTCGACCCGCGTGGTGCGAACGGCGTTGGCCATGGAACGGTTCCACCGCTCAGAGACGCCGTTCTGGGCAGGTGTGTAGGGCGCAGACGTCGCATGGTGGATCCCGCGGGAGGCGAGAAAGGTCGTGGCCTCACCCATGTACTCTCCACCGCGCTCGGAGCGAACCCGGCGAAGAGGGCGGCCACACTCGCGCTCCGCGAGAACAAGCCAGTCCTGAATGGTTCGGGCGACATCGCTCTTCTGCCGAAGGCAAAAGATCCATCGGTAGCGAGAATAGTCGTCCGTAATGGTGAGGACATAGCGGCCATGCTCACTGACGGACTCGGTGGGGAGAGGATCCATGACGTCTGAGTGGACAAGGTCGAGAAGGGCGGACGCACGGGAGGGGTTATGTGGACCGGTGCATCTTCCCCTGAGCGCAGTCAATGCACTCGGTGGGGCACAGGAGAGGGAAAGTCTCCGGGTCAAGGCCCTTGGCCGGCTGGGTGCGGAGCATACTCTCTACGGCGGCAGAGTGGACGTGGCAAAGGCGGCGGTGCAAGAGGCGGGTGTGCTGAGGAGAAAGCGTACTGGTGACAAACACATGGCCTGTGGCGGCCGACGGGGAGGAGACGGGAGGGGAAGAGGAGAGGCGACGAACGTGCCNNNTCGGTGGGGCACAGGAGAGGGAAAGTCTCCGGGTCAAGGCCCTTGGCCGGCTGGGTGCGGAGCATACTCTCTACGGCGGCAGAGTGGACGTGGCAAAGGCGGCGGTGCAAGAGGCGGGTGTGCTGAGGAGAAAGCGTACTGGTGACAAACACATGGCCTGTGGCGGCCGACGGGGAGGAGACGGGAGGGGAAGAGGAGAGGCGACGAACGTGCCACAAGTTACTACGGGCGGTGGCGTGCAGTACGACAAGACCAGATGGACGCAACGACACAGTGCCGACACCACGCGAGTGCACAACGTCCATGCTCATGCAGTCAAGGGAAGTCACGGAAAGGAGGCTGAGCTTGAGACCAGGGACAAAGAGAACATCGGTCAGAAAGACGTCACCGGCAAGACCACGGAAACGAACGACGCCCACACCACGGACAGGCAACACTTGTCCGGAACCCGTCCGGACACCGGAGACATCGCCGACAGGACCGAGCATACTGAAGACCTCACGAGAGGCCGTCATGTGATGCGTGGCCCCGGAGTCGATGATCCAGGTCTCAGCAGGGTCCTGGACAGGGGTCGCCAGATCGCTCACGGTCACATGGCAGCAAGCAAGGGACGCGGACGCGGTGGAAGGAGGCGCAAAACGAGACTGCCAATCGTCAAGCCACGCAATGTCGTCAAGGAGTGGGGTGGAGGAGACCACGTGAGACAACGAGACAGACGAGGAAACGGGACACGACCGCAGCTTAGTCTCAGTCATACAGGGCTGGGCCGGAGGACAAGAGGTGATGCAACTCGCACTTCCCTGGGGAGGAGGGTGAGGCAGGCCAAGCTGGAGCGCGATGAACTGCTCCAGCTGACGCTCACGAGAGGACGGCCCAGGAGTGTAGACGGAGTGCAGAGTGACGGCGCCGGAGCCCGGGCAGTGGGAGGACTGAGCCGGCGAAGGAAGCGGAGGTGCCGACGGCTGTGGGTAGTACTACTGCGGCGCGGGTGTCTATGGGACAGGCGGAGCTGTCGGAGTGGCAGAGCTGCTGCATGAGGTCGGAGTATCAGGGCCAGTAGTAGCAATGGCGGCAGAGGCGAGACGGCGCTCCCGCTGGCGATGCATGGTGGCGATGACACGTGCCTCGTCCGTCGCGAGAGGGCACGTGTACCACCCGTGCCCAGGCTGGGCATAGTTGTGGCAGACCGAGCCACCACCGCTGGACCCGGTCGATGACTGCTGCTGCTGCTGTTGCGGTGGACCCTTGTCTTTCTTGTTTCGACTTTTCTTCTTCTTCCCCGATGACGATGAGGTAGGGTCGGCGGGGGAGGCGACGGCCACGGAGGCAACGGCAGGGGAGGCGACGGAAGGGAATGCAAGGGCCTCTGTGTGATGGAGCTGGGACTCCTGGCGAGCTTCCTCAATGCGGAGGAAGAGCTCATATGCCCAGGGCATGAGGGTGCCTTGGGCCTCCATGGTGGAGAGGACGTCCTGAGGGTAGTGGACGAAGACGTCTGCGTACGCGTTGGTGGCGCCGCGCTTAATGGTGAAGAGGGCGGACAGAGGGGGCGGAGCAGATTTTCCGAGTCGACGGAGTGTGTCCTCCGCCCGCTGCCAGTAGGCAGTGACCGTCTTGGTCTCCCCCATGTGCAGGGAGTTGAACTCTCGGAGCAGACGGCTGATCTCAGCGTCGCTGGACAGGCGATGGGGCCTCGTGAGGATGTGCCATGCGGCTGCAGGGTCTGGGATGTCGCCAGCGGTGAAGTCGCCGAGGAAGGGCTCCAGGGCAAGGCGGGAAGCCGGAGGGGCGAGTGGGACAAGGGCAAGGACGGCGCGACCACCGTCATACAGCTGATCGGCCTGGGTGGGGTCGTAAGGGAGGGTGTAGTAGGCCCACATTCCCTCACCCTACGCCCAGATCCGGAAGCTGAGCTCCCAACTCCGGAACTGCTCGCCGGCCTGAAGCGGCGGCGGCTGCGTCTCAAAGTCCTTCTGCTTGCGGCCGGCACCCAGAGTGGGGCCAAGGACGAAGGTCACTGTGTGCCGTTGGCGCTGAGTCTTCTGCTATGCCAGGTAGTACGTGGCAGTGGACACAATGGGGCTGGCGTGCCCTGAATGGATGAACGACGGCAACACACTGGTGGCGGTCTCGGAGGTGACTGGATGTAGCGCTGCAAGCTGCTGCGTCAAGGCGGCGAGCTGTTGCTCAAGAGCAACGAGGGGGTCAGGGTTGCCGCCAACACCACCAGTGGGCTGCTGCTGCTTCCGCTGCTGCTGCTGCAGCGGCGGCGGCTGCTGCTGCTACGGTGGCGGCGGCTGCTTTTGCTGCTGCTGCTGCTGCTTCGGCGGCTGCTGCTCCGGCGGCGGCGGCTGCTGCTCCTACTGCTTCGACGGCGGCGGCTGCTACTGCTGCAGCGGCGGCGGCTGCTGCTGCTGCGGCGGCGGCGGGTGCTACTACTACTGATGTAGTCGCTGCAAGAAAGGAGGGGTAGGGGTCCTCCCAATAGAGGACCCCTGCTCACCGAGACTACCAACCATGATTTAGTGTCCCTTGTATTTCTTTTTGTTGTCTTTGTGTTGCTGATGTCAGCAGTGGCTTGGGGCGGTGGGGATTCTACCCACCCCTTTGGTCTTCCCCCTTTCCTTTCTTCCCCCCCGTTATTTTTTGTTGTTGACAATGTTAGCAGTGACGTCAGCAGTGACGTCAGCAGAGAGGTGTTGACGTCAGCAGCGGCGGTTGTTGGGACTGCCATTGCTGCTGCTGATGCTGCTGCAGCCGCTGCTAGTGCTGCTGTTGCTGCTACTGCTGCTGCTGCTGCTGTTGCCGCTGTTGCTGTTTGTTGCTACTATTGTTGCTACTGCTGCTGCTGCTACAGATGCTACTGTTTGTTGTTGCTGCTGCTGTTGCTACTGCAATTGCAGCTGCAGCTGCTGTTGCTACGAGCTGCTGCGGCTGCTGTGGCAACTGCAGCTCGCTACTGCTGCTGCGCACTGTTATAGCTGTTGCGCGCTGTTGCAGCTGCTGCACGCTGTTGCAGCTACTGCGCGTTGTTGCAGCTACTGCGTGCTGCAGCACCTGCTCGCTGCTGCTGCGGGCTGTTGTAGTGAGCTGTGGGGATGGGGGATTTTTTTGTTTCCCTTTTTTTGTTTGTTTTTTTTCTTGTCACAGCGGGCAGCAGCCCGCTGTGTGCTGCAAGCAGCGGGCTGCTGCTCACTTGGCAGCAGTGAGCTGCTGCTCGTTGGGAGTAGCGAGCTGCTGCTCGCTACTCGCTCGCTGCGAGCAGCGAGTAGCAGCAGCCGCAGCTGGCAGCTGCCAGCCGCTGCTCGCTGCTGCTGCAGCTCGCTGCTGCTGCTGCAGGCTGCTGCAGCTGCTGCGTACTGCGGCTGCTGCTGGCTGCCGCTGCGGGCTGCTGCTGCGCGCTGCTGCTGCTGCTCGCTGCTCGCTCGCTGCGAGCAACGAGTAGCAGCAGCCGCAGCTGGCAGCTGCCAGCCGCTGCTCGCTGCTGCTGCAGCTCGCTGCTGCTGCTGCAGGCTGCTGCAGCTGCTGCATACTGCGGCTGCTGCTGGCTGCCGCTGCAGGCTGCTGCTGCGCGCTGCTGCTGCTGCTGCGAGCTGCTGCTGCTGCCGGCTGCTGTGAGCTGCTGCTGCTGCCTGCTGCTGTTGTTGCACGTAGCTGCTGCTGGCTGCTGTTGCGGCTACTCGCTGCCGTTGCCTGCGGCTGCCGCTGGTGCAAGTCACTGCACCTGGGTGACGTTGCAGCTTGCGTCGTCGCCTGTAGATGTCAGAGGCCGCCTGCCACTCACCTCCTCGCGTCACGCGTGGGGGTGAGTGCTGCCGAAAAGTTTTGGTACCATTTCCCCTGGCCCAGTGGCCGTGGGAAAAAATCTGACGCCGCCACTAGGCGGGTCAATGCTGCCGGAAAACATCCGGCAGCACTTCCCCTGCACTGGCGCGTATGGGGGTCCGCCGGTGTTGTCTGGCACCTGTTCGCCAGTCTTCTGCTGCTGCTGCTACGCTCTAGCTCTGATACCAAGCTGGAAAACCTAGGCAGCGGGTTGGGGCAGCAGCGTTGTTGATGCAGCGTGCGGGCTTCCACGCTCGTTGCTTAAGTCAGCTGCCCCCTCAGTCTGCTGCTCTAGAGTCTAAGTCTGGAAGCTATGGGTTTGTTACTCAGAAACGCGCGCGCCAGAGTTAGCGCTAGAAAGCAGCTGAAAACTGAAAGTAACTGGTTAGGAATGAAGAATGAGCAACAATGGGAGACCCCTCCAAGTTCTAGCTCCCCCCCACCAGTGTAGAAGTTGTTACTCAGCTAACCAGCCAATCAGAAAATAGCTGTGGACCTATTTTCTGGCAGGCAAGGTTTTCTCGGTGAGCCCTGCCAGACGCCTGACAGGCCAAAACCCGGGCGTCGTCCCTTTTGCATGAAATCTGGACCATAACATAATACCGACGCTGCGAACGCAGTCATGCGGTCGGAATCAGCTAGAAAAATAGTAGCAAAGAGTTATGGCTGCCGGAACCAGGGCAGTGCCTACGGTGGTCCATGATGCCGAACAGGGCCATGCAGCATGCAACAAGGACACTAGGCAAAGCATGACGATGGGGACGCGATGGGACGCGCTGGACGCATGCAGACAGCAACTGAGGTGGCAGTGACCGCCGGCAGCACGACCGCCGAGGAGGCCTGCCGATGGAGCTGAGCACATCGCCGGAGAGAGGAGGCTCCAGCGAACTGCGAGTGGACTTCAGCGTGCGTCGGCTCCACCGGATGACACTCCATGAGCATTGAGTCTCGTCGTCAGTCATCTACACGCCGATGTACACAAGCCGGGAGGACACAACAGAGCACAGTGAGAGATGAGCAAAAAACCAACAGCGTGCGGGCTTCCACGCTCGTTGCTTAAGTCAGCTGCTCCCTCAGTCTGCTGCTCTAGAGTCTAAGTCTGGAAGCTCTGGGTTTGTTACTCAGAAACGCGCGCGCCAGTGTTAGCGCCAGAAAGCAGCTGAAAACTGAAAGGGACTGATTAGGAATGAAGAATGAGCAACAATGGGAGACCCCTCCAAGTTCTAGCTCCACCCCACTAGTATAGAACTTGTTACTCAGCTAACCAGCCAATCAGAAAATAGCTCTAGACCTATTTTCTGTCAGGCAGGATTTTCTCGCTGAGCCCTGCCAGACGCCCGACAGCCCAAAACCTGGACGTCGTCCGTTTTGCCTGAAAACTGGACCATACCATAATACCGACGCTGCAAACGCAGTCGTGCGGTCAGAATCAGCTAGAAAAATAGCAGCAAAGAGTTATGGCTGCCCGAACCCGGGCAGTGCCTACGACAGCCAGTGACGCCAAGGAGGGCCACACAGCAGGAGACATGAATCCTAGGCATAACATGATGATACAGACGCAATGCCACAGCCAGGAACAACGCTGAGTGCATGGAAATAGCATCTGCAGTGGCAGTGACCGCCGGCGGCCTGACCGCCGCGGAGGCCTGCCGATGAAGCTGAGCGCATCGCCGTAGGGAGGAGGCTTCAACTAACAGTGTGTGGGCCTCAGCGCGCGTCGGCTCCACTGAGCAACACTTGAGCAGCGACAAGTCTCGCCGTCAGTTCTCTAAACGCCGATGTACACAAGCCAGGAGGACACAACAGAGTACAATGAGATGGGCGAAAACCAACACTTCCCCATGACTTACAGGCGTAGTGCACATGTGCGCGCAGAGACACAGACAACGACCAGACTCCCTCAGACCACGCAGAGATGCAAGCAGGGACAAAGAGAGCAACTCACGGACGCACGCCGGCCGAACTCACAGTGTTCTTGAACGAGTCACGCTTCAGTGCCTTGTTCAAGAAGTCAGCCAACTGTCGTGCTGTCTCAACCCACACGATGTTGATGTTGCCATCATGCAACAACGAACACACATAGTGATACTCAACGTTGATGTGCTTTGTGCGTGTGTGATGCACGCCGTCATTGTCGGCGATGGCCATGGCACTCTCATTGTCACAATGCAACGTGATGGATGCGACAGGTTGACGCAACTCAGACAACAAACAATGCA
>SZWC01010330.1:0-2500 GCA_023375785.1 Penium margaritaceum
GGCATCGGGACTGGGATCGGGACTTGGATTGGGACTGGGATCGGGACTGGGATCAGGACTGCAATCGAGACTGGGATTGGGACTGGGATCGGGACTGGGACCGGGCTTGGGACCGGGACTGGGACCGGGCTTGGGACCGGGACTGGCACCGGGATTGGGACCGGGACGGGGATCGGGACTGGGACCGGGGCTGGGATACGGACAGGGACCAAGACTAGGACCGGGACTGGGACCAGGACTGGTACCGGGACTAGGACCGGGACTGGGACGGGGACTGGTACCGGGATTGGGACCGGGACTCCGACCGGGACTTGGACCTGGACAGGGATTGGGACTGGGACTTGAAGTGGGACTAGGTGTGGGACTGGGATTGGGACTCGGACTGGGACTGAGATTGGGACTAGGACTGGGACTGGGACTGGGACTGGGACTAGGACTAGGACTTGGGCTGGGATTGGGACTCAGACTGGGACTGGGACTGGGACTGTGAATGGGACTGGGACTGAGACTGGGATTGGGAGTGGGACCGGGACTTGGACTTGGACTAGGATTGGAACTAGGACAAGGACTGGGGCGAGAACTAGGACTGGGACTGGGACTGAGACTGGGACTGGGACTTGGACAGGGACTGGGACTGGGACAAGGACTGGGACTGGGACTGGGACTGGGACTTGGACTGGGATTGGGACTGGGACTAGGACGGGGACTGGGACGGGGACGGGGACTGGGACGGGGACGGGGACTGGGACGGGGACGGGGACTGGGACGGGGACGGGGACTGGGACGGGGACGGGGACTGGGACGGGGACGGGGACTGGGACGGGGACGGGGACTGGGACGGGGACGGGGACTGGGACGGGGACGGGGACTGGGACGGGGACGGGGACTGGGACGGGGACGGGGACTGGGACGGGGACGGGGACTGGGACGGGGACGGGGACTGGGACGGGGACGGGGACTGGGACGGGGACGGGGACTGGGACGGGGACGGGGACTGGGACGGGGACGGGGACTGGGACGGGGACGGGGACTGGGACGGGGACGGGGACTGGGACGGGGACGGGGACTGGGACGGGGACGGGGACTGGGACGGGGACGGGGACTGGGACGGGGACGGGGACTGGGACGGGGACGGGGACTGGGACGGGGACGGGGACTGGGACGGGGACGGGGACTGGGACGGGGACGGGGACTGGGACGGGGACGGGGACTGGGACGGGGACGGGGACTGGGACGGGGACGGGGACTGGGACGGGGACGGGGACTGGGACGGGGACGGGGACTGGGACGGGGACGGGGACTGGGACGGGGACGGGGACTGGGACGGGGACGGGGACTGGGACGGGGACGGGGACTGGGACGGGGACGGGGACTGGGACGGGGACGGGGACTGGGACGGGGACGGGGACTGGGACGGGGACGGGGACTGGGACGGGGACGGGGACTGGGACGGGGACGGGGACTGGGACGGGGACGGGGACTGGGACGGGGACGGGGACTGGGACGGGGACGGGGACTGGGACGGGGACGGGGACTGGGACGGGGACGGGGACTGGGACGGGGACGGGGACTGGGACGGGGACGGGGACTGGGACGGGGACGGGGACTGGGACGGGGACGGGGACTGGGACGGGGACGGGGACTGGGACGGGGACGGGGACTGGGACGGGGACGGGGACTGGGACGGGGACGGGGACTGGGACGGGGACGGGGACTGGGACGGGGACGGGGACTGGGACGGGGACGGGGACTGGGACGGGGACGGGGACTGGGACGGGGACGGGGACTGGGACGGGGACGGGGACTGGGACGGGGACGGGGACTGGGACGGGGACGGGGACTGGGACGGGGACGGGGACTGGGACGGGGACGGGGACTGGGACGGGGACGGGGACTGGGACGGGGACGGGGACTGGGACGGGGACGGGGACTGGGACGGGGACGGGGACTGGGACGGGGACGGGGACTGGGACGGGGACGGGGACTGGGACGGGGACGGGGACTGGGACGGGGACGGGGACTGGGACGGGGACGGGGACTGGGACGGGGACGGGGACTGGGACGGGGACGGGGACTGGGACGGGGACGGGGACTGGGACGGGGACGGGGACTGGGACGGGGACGGGGACTGGGACGGGGACGGGGACTGGGACGGGGACGGGGACTGGGACGGGGACGGGGACTGGGACGGGGACGGGGACTGGGACGGGGACGGGGACTGGGACGGGGACGGGGACTGGGACGGGGACGGGGACTGGGACGGGGACGGGGACTGGGACGGGGACGGGGACTGGGACGGGGACGGGGACTGGGACGGGGACGGGGACTGGGACGGGGACGGGGACTGGGACGGGGACGGGGACTGGGACGGGGACGGGGACTGGGACGGGGACGGGGACTGGGACGGGGACGGGGACTGGGACGGGGACGGGGACTGGGACGGGGACGGGGACTGGGACGGGGACGGGGACTGGGACGGGGACGGGGACTGGGACGGGGA
>SZWC01010330.1:7500-10904 GCA_023375785.1 Penium margaritaceum
CTGGGACGGGGACTGGGACGGGGACTGGGACGGGGACTGGGACGGGGACTGGGACGGGGACTGGGACGGGGACTGGGACGGGGACTGGGACGGGGACTGGGACTGGGACCGGGACTGGGATCGGGACTGGGATCGAGACTGGGATCGGGACTGAGATCGGGACTGGGATCGGGACTGGGATCGAGACTGGGATCGGGACTAGGATCGGGAATGGGATAGGGACTGGGATCGGGGCTGGGATCGAGACTGGCATCGGGACTAGGATCGGGACTTGGATCGGGACTGGGATCGAGACTGGGATCGAGACTGCAATCGAGAATGTGATCGGGACTGGGATCAAGACTGGGACCGAGACTCGAACCGGGACTGGGACCGGGACTGGGACCGGGACTGGGACCGGGACTGGGACCGGGATTGGCACCGGGATTGGGACCGGGACTGGGACCGGGACTGGGACCGGGGCTGGGACCGGGACTGGGACCGAGACTAGGACAGGGACTGGGACCGGGACTGGGACCGGGACTAGGACCTGGACTGGGATGGGGATTGGGACCGGGATTGGGACGGGGACTCGGACCGGGACTTGGAGCGGGACTTGGAACGGGACTGGGACTGGGACTTGGACTTGAACTGGGACAAGGTCTGGGACTGGGACTGGGACTGGGACTGAGATTGGGATTGGGACTGGGACTGGGACTGGGACTGGGACTGGGACTAGGACTAGGACTCAGGCTGAGATTGGGACTCAGACTTGGACTGGGACTTGGACTGGGACTGGGAATGGGACTGGGACTGGGACTCGGACTGGGAGTGGGACCTGGACTCGGACTTGGACTAGGATTGGAACTAGGACTAGGACTGGGGCTGGAACTGGGACTGGGAGTGGGACTGAGACAGGGACTGGGACTTGGACTGGGACTAGGATTGAGACTGGGACTCGGACTTGGACTGGGACTGGGACTCGGACTGGGACTTGGATTAGGATTGGGACTGGGACTAGGATTCGGACTAGGACTAGGACTGGGACTGGGATTAGGACGGGGACTGGGTTTGGGACAGGAACTGGGACTGGGACTTGGACCGGGACTGGGACTGGGACTGGGACAGGAACTAGGATTGGGGCTGGGACTTGGACTAGGACTGGAACGTGGACTGGAACGGGGACTGGGACTGGGATTGCGACTAGGAATGGGACTGGGACAAGGACTGGGACTGGGATTGGGACTGGGACTGGGACTGGGACATGGACTGGGACTGGGACTGGGATTGGGACATGGACTGGGACTGGGACTGGGATTGGGACATGGACTGGGACTGGGACTGGGATTGGGACATGGACTGGGACTGGGACTGGGATTGGGACATGGACTGGGACTGGGACTGGGATTGGGACATGGACTGGGACTGGGACTGGGATTGGGACATGGACTGGGACTGGGACTGGGATTGGGACATGGACTGGGACTGGGACTGGGATTGGGACATGGACTGGGACTGGGACTGGGATTGGGACATGGACTGGGACTGGGACTGGGATTGGGACATGGACTGGGACTGGGACTGGGATTGGGACATGGACTGGGACTGGGACTGGGATTGGGACATGGACTGGGACTGGGACTGGGATTGGGACATGGACTGGGACTGGGACTGGGATTGGGACATGGACTGGGACTGGGACTGGGATTGGGACATGGACTGGGACTGGGACTGGGATTGGGACATGGACTGGGACTGGGACTGGGATTGGGACATGGACTGGGACTGGGACTGGGATTGGGACATGGACTGGGACTGGGACTGGGATTGGGACATGGACTGGGACTGGGACTGGGATTGGGACATGGACTGGGACTGGGACTGGGATTGGGACATGGACTGGGACTGGGACTGGGATTGGGACATGGACTGGGACTGGGACTGGGATTGGGACATGGACTGGGACTGGGACTGGGATTGGGACATGGACTGGGACTGGGACTGGGATTGGGACATGGACTGGGACTGGGACTGGGATTGGGACATGGACTGGGACTGGGACTGGGATTGGGACATGGACTGGGACTGGGACTGGGATTGGGACATGGACTGGGACTGGGACTGGGATTGGGACATGGACTGGGACTGGGACTGGGATTGGGACATGGACTGGGACTGGGACTGGGATTGGGACATGGACTGGGACTGGGACTGGGATTGGGACATGGACTGGGACTGGGACTGGGATTGGGACATGGACTGGGACTGGGACTGGGATTGGGACATGGACTGGGACTGGGACTGGGATTGGGACATGGACTGGGACTGGGACTGGGATTGGGACATGGACTGGGACTGGGACTGGGATTGGGACATGGACTGGGACTGGGACTGGGATTGGGACATGGACTGGGACTGGGACTGGGATTGGGACATGGACTGGGACTGGGACTGGGATTGGGACATGGACTGGGACTGGGACTGGGATTGGGACATGGACTGGGACTGGGACTGGGATTGGGACATGGACTGGGACTGGGACTGGGATTGGGACATGGACTGGGACTGGGACTGGGATTGGGACATGGACTGGGACTGGGACTGGGATTGGGACATGGACTGGGACTGGGACTGGGATTGGGACATGGACTGGGACTGGGACTGGGATTGGGACATGGACTGGGACTGGGACTGGGATTGGGACATGGACTGGGACTGGGACTGGGATTGGGACATGGACTGGGACTGGGACTGGGATTGGGACATGGACTGGGACTGGGACTGGGATTGGGACATGGACTGGGACTGGGACTGGGACTCGGATTGGGACTGGGACCGGGACTGGGACCGGGACTTGGACCGGGACAGGGACCGGAACTGGGACCGGGACTGGGACCGGGACTTGATCCGGGACTGGGACCGGGACTGGGACCGGGACTGGGACTGGGACTGGGACTGAGACTGGGACTGGGACTGCGACTGAGACTGGAGATGGGACTGTGACTGGAAGGGGACTGTGATTAGGACTGGGAGTGGGACTGGGACTGGGACAAGGACTGGTTCTGGGACTGGGACTAGAACTGAGACTGGGACTGGGACTAGGACTGCGACTGCGACTGCGAATAGGACTGGGTCTGGGACTGGGACTAGGACTGGGACTGGGACAAGGACTAGGGTTGGGACTGGGACTAGGACTCGTACTTGGACTGGGACTAGGACTAGGACTGGGACTAGGACTGGGACAGGGACAGGGACAAGGACTGGGACTGGGATTGGGACTCAGTGTGGGACTCGGATTTGGAGTGGGACTGGGACAAGGACTGGGCCTGGGACTAGGACTAGGACTGGGACTTGGACTGGGACTGGGACTGGAACTACTGGGACTGGGACTGGGACTGGGACTGGGACTGGGACTGGGACTGGGG
>SZWC01010330.1:31324-65252 GCA_023375785.1 Penium margaritaceum
GACTGGGACTGTGACTGGGACTGGGACTGGGACTGGGACCAGGACCGGGTTTGGGACTGGGACTAGGACTGGGACGGGGACTAGGACTGGGACTGGGACTGGGTCTATGTCTAGGACTGGGATTGGGACTGCGACTGGGACTTGGACTGGGACCAGGTGCGGGACTGGGACAAGGACTGGGACTGGGACTAGGAGTGGGACTGGGACTGGGGTTGGGACTGGGACTGGGACTGGGACTGGGACTGGGACTGGGACTGGGTTTAAGACTGGGACTGGGATCGGGTTTGGAACGGGGACTGGGATCGGGACAGGGATTGGAATTGGGACCGGGATTTGGACCGGGACTGGGATCAGGACTGGGATCGGGACCGGGATCGGGACTGGGATCGGGACTAGGATCGGGATTGGGATTGGGAATGGGATCGGGACTGGGATCGGGACTGGGATCGGGACGGGGATCGGGACTGGGATCGGGACTTGGATTGGGACCGGGATCGGGACTATGATCGGGATTTTGATCGGGACTAGGATCGGGACTGGGATCGGGACTGGGATCGGGACGGGGATCGGGACTGGGATCGGGACTTGGATTGGGACCGGGATCGGGACTATGATCGGGATTTTGATCGGGACTAGGATCGGGACTGGGATTGGGACTCGGATCGGGACTACGATCGGTGTTAATGGTGTTTTGTTCATCCACCCAAGGACAAGAGAGGAGAGGCGGGGGCTCAGGTTCAAAGGGAGCAAGGGGAAGGGAGGGTTAACGGATCATCCAACGACCGCTGGATTGAGAAAATAAAATCACCGGGAGGGAAGTTTGATCTCGGGAAGCGACAGAGTGCAAGGAAGGACATTGTGGCGGACGACATGGCCTCAACAAAGCTGCCATGAGGAAGGGAAGGCAGCCCAAGGCTGGTTTGATGGGAGCGGAGCCGCGTCCGAACCTCAAAAAGAGGAGCGATACTCGGGATGCCTTATCTAGGGGCATTTTGATGTGCGAGCCGGGATAGGGGCCAGCCAACGGGATGGGACCTTGGGGAGAGCGGTACGAGGGGGAGATAAGAGGAGGAGGGTGAGAAGAGGACGACTGCTGACGAGAACGAACTGCTGATTTTGTCCTGCTGGAGCCAACGGTTGATCACTCACTTCTGCTTCCGACTTGCGAGACGGCATTTGCCACTCGTAAACTACGTTGCTGGCCCCTCGCTAGACCCGGGTGCAGGAGGCGGGCCTTGCATGCATCGGCCAGGCCAAGATATTGCTGCCCCTCGGCCAAGTCAGACCGTCGAGCGGGACTTGCGTCCCGTCTCGCGACGAGCTAGACTAGAGGAGCTAGATCAGATCCTAAGCGTAGGAGAGGCGTGTGTGTGTGTGCACATGTGTGTGTTTGTGTGTGTGTGTGTGTGTGTGTGTGCCATCCTCGGATGGGAAGGCTGCTCCCTAGAGAGTACGTCACGGAGCCATCATGGCCTGGTCCTGAGTTCCCACGGGAGCACCAGCCACCAAGCTCCAGGCGCGGTCCCCGAGACTCCCCGGTTACCTTCTACGCCATGTGCAGCTGCTGTAATGTCCCCCACCAGCTCGGCGCACGGACGGTCCTGGGAGTGATGCAGTGGTCGCACCATCCCATAGGCGGAGCTTTGGAGGAGTTTTGGCAACCGTGGCTGCAAAGACTTCCCCGGGACGACGAGCCCCGTGGAGTGAAGAGGTGGCAGGAGGTCGCGCGTGACGTCGGACGCCGTACTATAGAAGCGGCTGAGGAGCGGGCCGAGGCGTATCAAGCATACCAGCGCTATCAACAAGAGCTCGTTCGATTGCGAGAGGAGGACTCGACGCGTGCTCTTTCCCGTGCAGGTCGACGTGCTGGTGGACCACTGGAGTTACGTCGAGCCGCTACGCGGGCGAACAACAAAGGCGCCGCGCACCGCACGGCCATGTTGCCTTCTCCAAGTCCAAGTCGGTGCTCAAGTCGGAAGTCTAAAGTCGAAAGTCGCCCATTGCTGAGCCAAGTCGGAAGTCGGTCATGTCATTTGGCCAGAAAACAGTGGGATAGGCAATGCAACATTGTTGTTTGACTTAAATGAGGCCTTTCTACCAAAATTTACAACTTCACTGAATTTAGGTGTTTTGTAATATACCACTGTGCTTACTACGTGTTCATCAATTCACTACATTACTTCACGTTTTGCACTTCACCACTGTGCTCACATCATTCCTTACTGCGGTGGGAAGAGATAAAAGATACTAGTGGAACAATATACACAAGAGGTGGCAATGAAACTTCATATAAAATGCAAGTTACACCATTGGCTGTGTGACAAGTCAAGACAACCTTTGTATCCGAGTCACACAAGTGGAAGGAAGAAAACCTGACCAAACAGAATCAATGCATAACCTTTGTATCCGAGTCACACAAGTGCCCTCTTGCTGCGGCTTGGAGAAGCATCTTGGCCTGTGTCGACAGCAGTAGCAGGTGCTGCTGTTGAAGCTGCTGCTGCTGCAGATGTAACTGAGCGTGTTGCAGTAGCTTGAGTACGTTCACCTGTTGCATCCTATGAGCGGTCTGTTGCAGAAACAACCCGGGAACCTGTTGTAGATGTACGGATGGCAGCTCCTGCTGCACCACTTGCATCTTCTGCAAGTGGTGCTTCCAAGTCCTTGCGCTTCCTCACACCCCGTCGTAGAATCCTAGCAACTTCCTCCACGGCTGGAGTTCCAGCAGCCTCTTCCTCGTCTTCATTCCCACCATCTCCACCTTCATTGCTTCCACCATCACTGAGCTCTTCAATCTCCTCATCCATCTCATCCTCTTTGTCTGTGTACAATCATCACCACCCAGAACCGCTTCATCCTCCCCATCACCGTGTGCAGCACCATTGGTTCCTGCCCCTGCTGCTGCCTCTAGCTCATCTGCACTATCTTGTGCTCCTACAATGTCACGGTCCAAAACATCTTCCTGATCTCCTTCCTCCAACTCCCCATCCACGTCGCTCCCAGTTTCTGCTTCTTCCTCTCCAGCACAGCCCTTGACCAAGTCTGCCAGCTTTGGTCCCTTCACCTTGCCGTACATTCGAGTCAGTCGCATGTTCACCCTCACCAGCATTTCAAGTGTTGAAGTGTTGAGCCTATTCCTGCGAGCTGTTTGAATGAGCTCATGCTTGCTGAAAACACGCTCATTCTCAGAAGAAGTGCATGGCTGAGCTAGAATGCGCATGGCCAAGTTGCGGAGTGCCCCCATCCGAGTCAAGTGCCGTGCATGCCAGCGGTATGCCGCCACATTGCCAGTCACCACCTTCGCCACCGCCTGCTTTGCCCTTTCTACATCCCTCTGCCGCTCTGGGTCCTCGTCCACCGTCAGGCGGCCACTTGAAAACGCCTCTAGCTGCTCCTCCAGTAGCACCTGCTCACTTTCAGGCACAAGTGCATTGACAACTTGATTCCACGCCTCAAAAGTCTTCTCATCAGCATCGAACTTATGGCCGAAGTGCTGCGGATGGATCCGCCGGGCTGCTGCAAAAACAGGGCAGTTCATCTGCCTTGTCCACCTGTCCGAAAGACGTTCCATGGCAAACTTGACCCATGCAGGGTTGCAAGCTGCACGACGGCAGCCACGTGCAACACCCAAGGCTTGCAGCTGCTCTGTGGCATCAAGAAAAGCCTCGTAGATGATGCCTGAGGTGCCACCAGCAGCATCAGCTTTGCGTAAGGCCAAGACAAGAGGGCCCATCAACTTTGCAAGAGCTTTCACCTTCACCCAGAAAACACGCTGGCGCACCAGCCTACAAACCTCCTTCTTGCGAGTGCGGAATCCAGCGTCACGGCCTGCTCCTCCCACCTCCTGCCACTTAGGGCTATCCACCATCTTCTCCAGAGCTGGCTGCATCAGCACAAGGCGCTTGAGCATGCGATGGACACATGCAAAGCGGGTTACACAACTTGGAAGCAACATCTGGCCACGGCTCTCTTGCTTCATCCATGACCGCAGCACGTCCTTGTTCCTGAAGAAACTGACAATCTTCTTTGCCTCTCAATGACATTGGTTCCCCACTCTGTCTTCCCAATGTCTTTCAGAACAAGGTCCAGACTGTGAGGAACACACCCTGTGAAAAAAATATTGGGGTACTTCACACGCAATGCCTTGAACGCCTTTTTGTTGGTGGAAGCATTGTCCGTGATAACCATCACGACATTTGCAGCACCGACTTCAGCAATGGCCAGGTCAATCACAGCTGCGACATGGTTTGCATCCCGCACCAACCCAGACGCATCACGAGAGAACAGGTGCGAAGTGCCCTCAGCATTTGTTGCCATTGCAGAGTATATGGGGCGGATCTGGATGTCCGACCATTCATCCACACCCAAAGTGCACCCAAAGATCTCCCACCCATCACGAAGGGGCTACTCCAATTCAGACAGCTCCTTTTCTAGCTCGGGAAGGAGGGTGTCAGTGACCGTCTCACAGGTATGGAAGCCAGAACGATGGGTTGGTGCGCCGGGCGTTGTCAATCAGCTCAAGCATGGTGCTCCAGCAACAGAAGCTGATTAGGAGTGCGCCACACGCCATGACCTTGACGACAGACTTCTGGCACTCCCTGTTTGCCTTGTTGTCAAGATGGTCACGCATGCTTGTCTGCCTGCTACTGTTGAGGGATGCAAGGGAGACTACAGGGCCTCCACGAAGGAGGGACATGGCTGGAGAAACTGCATGGTCAGCGGTGGTGCACGTGCCATCTGCTGCCTCGTCGTCGCTGTCACCTATCCCGACTGCATCTCTCAGCGCCTTACGCTGGCGTTCAGCAGTCAGTTGCGCCTAGTTGACCGGGCGGTCCCTGGTTCCCCAGGCTTTACCCTCTCCATTGAACAGCTTTGGGTCTGCTCTGGTGAACCCGTCAGGAAGTGCCAGGGCAGGCAGTCCAAGAAGCGCACGGGCAGCTGGAGGGGCCACCCTGCACTTCGCGATGTTGCTCACTGCAGCTCCGTAGTGGCCCCTCATGCGGTCACTCCCACCGGAAAAGGAGTTGCCGCAAGCACCACAGTAGAAACCTTGGGTAGCCATCAGCAGTTGGAGTAGCTTTGAAAAACTTGGACAGGACCCTGGTCAGCAGGTCACCTTGTAGGGNATTGAACAGCTTTGGGTCTGCTCTGGTGAACCCGTCAGGAAGTGCCAGGGCAGGCAGTCCAAGAAGCGCACGGGCAGCTGGAGGGGCCACCCTGCACTTCGCGATGTTGCTCACTGCAGCTCCGTAGTGGCCCCTCATGCGGTCACTCCCACCGGAAAAGGAGTTGCCGCAAGCACCACAGTAGAAACCTTGGGTAGCCATCAGCAGTTGGAGTAGCTTTGAAAAACTTGGACAGGACCCTGGTCAGCAGGTCACCTTGTAGGGGCTGCACGGCTGCCATACCGGTGGCAGGGTTTGGACGAACTGCAGCCACAGCACAGGCTGCTGGCCCTCTTGCCATGGCAGTGTCTTTGAGTCTCTGAAAATGAACACAAACGAAGCTCACTGACCTGCCCTACGTTGTCGACATCCCTGGTGGGCGGACTGCTATCTGTCCATATGCAGGGAATGTGATCCACGTAAGGATATGCCAGCGTGGAGATGGATACATGGTTCATGCTTGCAGATTGCCATTGTTCCATTCAAGGCTATGGCTAGGGTGGCAGGTCTTGACATGCTTGGTCCACTCTCATTGGAGCATGTAGTTCAAATTTCAATCGATGGCTCCTGCTTGGCCATCCTAGCTGTGCTGGGCAGCAACACTCCACATGTGGGCATGTACACGCATGACAACCTGGCACCATCGATATGGGCTGCCGCGAAGTCGACTTTGATGGACCGAGTGTCAAAACCTGTGCGCTGACCCAAGGCTGATTTATCCCCTTTTTTCCCCGCTCAAAACTGAGTACCCAGTCTAGGTGACTGGGTGGACCCGGGTGGGTAAATAGCAAAAGTCTAAGTTGACTCCACGTCGAATTAGGTCGACGTGGCGACTTTGACTTTAGCCCCAAAGTCGCCAAGTCTAGGGCAACATGGCCACACGGTGCTCGTGCGAGCGCCGACACCAGTCGATGATCCGGCGACACAGGAAGCTTACGGTTTGCGTGTTTTGCTTGGTGATGTGTAGGACACTTGTAATGTGGGTAGGAGAAAGATGCTGACTGTGTGTGCTCTTTCTTAGTTCAATACAAATGCTTTGATTGTTCAAGCCTTCTCCTTGTGAGCTGTGAGGAGGAATTCTCTCAGTTGATGTCATGTTATCCGGTGCATGATTGACCGTCGATGATAGATTGGAGTGAGTAAATGATTGAAATGAACACGCACTGGCTGTCTTGAGAGTAGTTGAGATCCTAGTTGGAGAAAGGTCGGGCTATTACCGGAAGGAGCGTGTGTTTATGACATATTTCCGACACTAATTGGGTGAATGATACATCGAACTTCTAGTAAAGTCATCCAGTCGATGAAGCGTGAAAAAATGATATAGCATAGGGCAAAATTGGAAAGCAGGGAGCACGGAGTCGCGGGGATAGCGCAGAATGAGCAAGCACGTACGAAGCTGATCCTTGCATGCTGTCAGACACGATTCCGGCCAAAGGCGAAAAAATGTATAACAGTGTTAATGGTTTGGTGAGCGTGGACTTCACTTGTTTTCTGTGACCAGTGTGACATGTGCCTGCAGATCAGTCTATAATCCGAGGCGCCGTTCTTGATGGAGGGAGCCATCGGATCTTCGACCTGACGAAAGGCGCCGCGACACAAGGATAAAGCGACCGCGCCGTTGAATCATTTGACAAATACCATTGGTGATGCAAGGACGAGCCCCGACGCATCCTGCGCTTATGAAGAAGCAAGGATGAGGCGAACCGTCACCGCGCGCCGCTACGAGAGGAGCCCAGAAGATCCTCCAAGGCTTGACCCTAAATTGAGTGGGATTCAGTGAATGATCGGTCCCCGCAGTTGTACAACGAAGAAGACAAGATGGACCCCAATGAAGAAGAAGAGTTCCACCTGCGGCGGCTCGAGGAACTCCGTGAATGGAAGGCAATCTGACAAGCACGGTTGGCCGACCCAACGCAGGAGGATCCAGAGGAAGATGACGCACACGACCCGGATGGGCAGCGCGACTCTATGTAGGTGGAGGATTATGTATCAGATGGAGAGCCAGAACATGAGGCAGATGACGGGCCCGTCTTGCTTCATGAGGTCACAACGCCACATGGAAGGACTGTTTACGAGGCAGTGGACATGATACCAACGCAAGATGCACCACGGCGCCTCGAGTTCTCTACCCCAAGGGCGTCCTCACCTACACCCTCCGCCACCCATGACAGGGATTATGTAGACTTGGACGATACCCAGGAGGACCAAGCAAAGGAGGATGATGTATCCTTGGATCATCCTTCAGTGCAGGCATTGCACGCCCTGCATCAACCCGTCATCTTCCATCCTCGGGCGTTCCCCTCTAGTCCAACCGTCCACCCTCGTCGACCGGCCTCGGACAGCGGTGTGTCTCCACCTCGAGCAGAGAGGAACTTGGAGGCAGTGGGACAACGGCCAAGGGAGACTCGACGGGAAGACCCGTCCACCGTGACCTCGCATCGCCTAAATCCTGGACAACAGCCCCAACATCAGCAGCACGTGAGCAAGACATCCTCTGCTTTGGCTACTTCACGCCGCCGAGAAGCTCCAGCTCAAGGAGGGGTCAATGCTTCATCCACGGCTGGACCTGCCAAGCAAGTACGAGCCATGGTGGACACACACAACCCAACGGGGGCTCCGTCAACTAAACACACCATACCACCTGTGCAGTCAAGACGGCAGTCATCTCATCATCAAGCAGGCAAGACGTCGGCTACACCTATGGCCGGTAAGCTCCAGCAATGACCCCGAGTGACGGGTGGTTTGGCCAGACCTGGACAAGGATCAGTGGCTCATGTAAGCAAGCAGTATTTTGTACGAGTACAAGCAAGAGCAACAAGGCAGCACATGGGAAGTTCTGGACTGGGAGGAACCGATGCAGGACGTGCTTGATCAAGGGGAGCAGCAGTCGCTTCGTCGGCTGGTACTAGGGCAGTTGGTCTGGCGAAGGCACATCGATCCCACCTGGGGGCCCGCCATGGGCACAAGTGCAGATGGTGGCTCCACAGGAACTCACTCCAAACCCAGCAGCGAATGCTTCTTACACTCTCTCAAAGCTCGACGTCTTCAAGGGTGAACCAAAGGAGGACCCGACCATGTGGCTGTCCAAGTTGGGCACTTGTCTCGACTACGGACTGTTATCTCCTAACTACATTGTCCCAGCGGTACACCTCGTGCTGCAAGGGAAAGCCTTGGAGTGGTTTACTACAGAGCATAAGGAACGTCCTTTCGCCGACTTTGAAGACCTGACGAACAGGATGACCAAGCGCTTCGACCTCATGAGCCTGGAAGAGGCAGAGCTCCAGATTCGTACTATCCGCATGAAGGCTGGAGAGAACATCAAGCTACATAACGACAAGTTTACCAAGATCTCGGTATGATGTGTTGACATCCCCTTGCGCATGATCAAGGAGTATTACCGGGATTCCCTTGTCCCAGTGATAGCCAACACTTTGGATCTTCGACAGTTTTGCACGTTGGACGCTCTACAGGAGGAGGCGGAACATCAGCAAAGGGAGATCAAGTGATGAGCGGCTCGAGAGTAATCCGTCCCGAAGGAACATGTAGCACCCACTATTTGCATGCCAACAGGCGCTTCAGCATCCAACCCGATGGACCCCCATAACTATCCACCGGGGAGTTATTATGGATGTGGAGAATTCACCCATCGGCGCCGGGAGTACCCCAATCCCACCCCGATGCCTGGTGTGTCAGCCAGAGGAGGACAATACCAAGGACGCGGATCGGGTGGAGCAGGACCTACCGCTGCCCGGCAAGCTGTTGGTCCCAACATCACTGCCTGTCCCTCTGGCCCGGCGGACAATGGACCGGCGCAATGGAAGGCATATACGCAGCAGAGGGAGACGGGAGAAATACCAGCTGCTACGCAGCTGTCTACTTTAGATACGCCTGCACAAAATGTGAAGCTGAGACTTCCCCGTTCCGACGCACAGACCACGGAGACTCCCTTGACAGCTGCAGAGCGGGAGTTAGTCACGGTGGCTCAAGCGCAAGGTGTGGAAGGATGGTCGATTGCGGAGATGTATGAACGCATGCGTCGATATAAAAAGCAACAAGAATAGGCCAAAGCAGACCTACAAACATGTGTCAAAGCGTGCTCGACGCGCTTACCAAGTCAGATCACGGCGATGCCCTTGTAGCCTCCACGTGAACCGTGCATGCGCCCTCCAAGGAGTCCCACGCCGCCGCGTTGCCAGAGTGTGACCTTTGCACCTACGGCACGCAACGAGCCCACGGTGGGTGTCATGACCTCCTTCCATCGGCTCTTTCAGGACATATCCTTGGGGGAATACATACAGCAAAACCCCACTTGTCTCCCGGACTTTGCAGCGGTTCTGCAATTGTACGCAGAGAAGCTTCGACCAGCTGGAATTCATCTTACCTGCACTCAGACCCCACATGATCGACTCGGCAGGCTAGCCATTAGAGCCGAACCTGACAGATGGGGGTGGCGGCCCATGCCCCTTGCACCACGGCGGACACAGGCTCACCACCATGAAGTAGCCAGCTGCTTCGTGTGGATATGCGGCAAGAAGTTCCTAGCAATCATTGACCTTGGCGCTACCCACACTACGATAACACTTCAAGTTCTGCAAGCGGTCGGCTGGCACCAGAAGATTCGATCAACAACCAAGGTGTTCACGAATGCATCCGGCGGCATGGATGCAGGGCATGGCGTCGTAGATGACCTTCCCCTACAGGTGGGCATCATCCATGAAGTTGTACAAATGCAAGTCACGGTAATCTGCACCTATGATGTCCTGCTGGGAACAGATTATCTCATTCCCCGACAGGCGGGTTTGTTTTATACGGAGGGAGTCATGCAGTTGACATCATCGGGCTATACCACCTGCGCAGCTCTGATCGTGGGACCACGGACATCAATTCCCACAACGTTTGGCCACCCCTTCTCATTGGAGGAAGCCTGTGCTGAAGACCACGCTGCCAAAAATTCTATCCTGGCATTTCCGAAGCACAATGTCCCGCCCGTTATGTCATCACAAGCCGAGGAGGAACAAATGCTGGACCGCATGCCTACACCTGAACAGCCGTACCCTGAGCGAGCACAAGCTACTCTGACGGATGATCGACCACAGCTTCCGATGGGGCCAATACCCAGACCGTCGGTGAAATCCCCAACGTGGCTGTTACTCCCCTCGACCAACAGCCACTCCAGTGACTCCAGCTGGACGCCAACCACCTTCGCTCATCCTGGGCCCCCTCAGCTCTTGGATGCCTCTCTTGTACAGGTGACCACGCGACTAACGATTCCAGATGATCCTGCCAAAGAGGCGGAACGCAAAGGAAAAATGTTGGTGTGTGACAACGATATTGCCCTCTGTGAGGATGCCAGCTCAGATGACTCAGATGATGAACCAATGACTGACGTTGGCTGCCTGCGCCTCGACGATGAACCTCCTCCACGTCAGTCAAGAGCTCTTGCCATCTCACCAAGTGGCTCCCGCAATTTCAACTTGCAAGTCTATGACTATTGGGATCCAGATCTTGATCTTGGAGCCCGTCTTGTGGGTGACGAAGAGCCACCACCACCAACGGTCCCACATTCCCAACGATGGAACCACATGCTTCATGAGCGCTTGAAAGAGAAACAGAAACAAGAGGTCAAGGAGCTCCTCACATACCATGAAGAAGTATTTGCAGGCAAGTCAGCCGAGATCGGAGCAGTCGACATAGACCATGTCACTGACACGGGAAATGCGCCGCCACATAAGCAGAAGACTCGACGTTTGTTCTAGGACCAGAAGGACATCATCAACAAAGGCCTGCGTGAACTCAAGGAACAGGGTGTGATTGTTGAGGTGGAAAGCCCGTGGCGCTCTAATTTAGTGATTGTGGGGAAACCGGATGGCACAAAACGGTTCTGTGTTGACTTCCGTGACCTTAACAAGGTTACTGTTGAAGATGCATATCCCATGCCGCTCATTGTTGATATCCAAGAACTTCAGCATGGGAAGAGTTGGTTTGCCAAGCTCCACGTCAAATCGGCCTTTCATACCATCCCCATGGATCGCAACTCTATGCTGAAGACGGCCTTCATCACTCCGGACGGGCTATATGCCTTCACCCGTATGCCCTTTGGGTTGCGCAACGCCAGTGCTACGTTTCGACGCGTGATGGACCAAGTGTTGCGCGATGTTCCTAACGCATGCTGCTACGTGGATGACGTCATGGTCGCTGCGTTTAGCTTCCAAGAGCTAATGGCTTCACTTGATGCTGTGTTTTTGACCCTATGCTCCGCGAACCTTCGTTTAAAGGCCGCCAAGTGTGTCATCGGGGCAGACAGCATGGAGTTCCTGGGATTCATCATCAGTGCATAGGGAATATCCACGGACCCGGACAAGATTGTAGCCGTCCGTGACTGGAAACGCCCGATTACATCATCCCAGGTCAAGATCTTCCTGGGGTTCGTCAGCTTCTACCGCAAGTTTGTCCGTGACCATGCGAAGATTGTTCGTCCATTACAGCGCCTTACCCATCAAGATGAACCATTTGAATGGACTGAGGCTTGTCAGCTCGCATGGTTTGAGATTAAGCACCGCCTCATCAGAGCCCCGATACTGGAATTTCCAAACTTCAACATGCCATTCGTCATCACAACAGACTTCTCACAGGAGGGTATTGGGGCCATCCTATCTCAACGTGGAGACGACGGCATGATGAGGGTGGTCTGCTATGGCAGCCATGCGCTCAACGACGCGGAGGCTAAGTACCCCCGGTGAAGGGAGAATGTCTGGCGGTGCTATGGGCTATCCAGTTCTACAGAGATTACGTCAAGAATGGAAAACCCTTCACCATCCTTACAGACCATCAGGCCCTCCAATGGCTGCTCGCAACGCAAAACCACGAGGTAATCCTCGACAAATGGGCCCTGCTTCTCCAAGAATACAACCTATGATCAAGTACCAACCAGCGTTCGCAAATCGTAACGCAGATGCTCTTAGTCGATTACCACGTGAAGGGTGGAAGGACCGCAGCTCCCACAAAACACCATCATACGGAGGTGATCCACCTCCATCCGAGCCCCCTCTTGGCAAAGTTGTTCTGATTCAGGGACAAGCACGCGATCTCACCACTGAAGAATACCGCTGGGCATACCCTCTTGATGGCTTCCCTCAACATGATGACAGCGTGGGCCACATCAATGTGCGACGCAGGACTGACCTCTTCAAGGATGCGCCTGGGTGGACGCACAAGGAGTACGGGGATTGGCTTCACCACATGCGGCACGACCCTGCCCCCGCACCCACGGCGCGCACGCCGCCAGTTGTGGCACCGACGCCAACAAGTGCGGTCCGTTCATTAGCGGCGGACGCCATCCGGCAATTCTTCGATCGAACTCACATCGCGCTACCCTAGATGGACGTTCTTACCCATCTGCAAGGGCAAATTACACAGCTGGAGACCTTCTTCGAAGAGATCAACGCTGCGCTGGCATCATCCGGCTGGAGAGTCAACTGTTGGCTGGAATCGCCAGGTCACCGCATGATGAGGGATCATGTTGATGGGACTCGACGAACTGTCCACGAGATCCTCGATGCGGGAGCCCTTGCATGGCAATCCATGACGCTGTGCCGTCAACCGTTGCCGGAGTACACCTGTACGGTAATCTCATGCTCTGTCTGGATCGCCGGCGTGAAATTCATCGCTATCGTGGATACCGGGGCAACGCATACCAAAGTCGCCTTGCGCGTCATCCGGCGGTCTAAATGGTCGAACCTCATTCGAGCGGCCGACCTCTGCTTTGGCGCCGTGGGAGGGTAGATCACCCAATTCGAGGGTCAAATTGATTTATTTCCCCTTCAGGTTGGAAGTATCCACCAAAGCTTGCCGGTCCAAGTGTGTGAAACCTTCACGTACGATGTCCTCCTTGCGAACGATTGGTTAACGGCATGCGACGTGATAATTTTGCTTGGGGGAAAATGCATGACGTTGCATGATGATGACGGGGTGCCATCATAAGTCCCGCGGAATGCTCGATTGCTGACGGGACAGACTTTCTCCACCAGCCGCTCAGCACATGCGGGCAATCAATCTACCGGTGCACGGTTCATGATGTTGTGGATTTTCCCCTCCGCATGCCCAAGTGCGGCGCCGGGAGGCACCGACGAGCCGCCAGAGAGAGGAAATTCCTCGTCGACGGATCTGGCGATTTGATGATTGCTCGGATCCTAAAATGGAGGATTGCCCCTGAAATTTGACAAGTTGCTGAATCTGGTGGAAGTTGTTTCACCGGACTCGGACTAGTAACGAGGGAGATATGGGCTTCCAAAGTTGGGGTGTGCGCGGCGGTTCTGGGAGCCGGCCGCGGTTCGACTTCCGGTGAATTATCGACCGGAACGAGTAACAAAATGCCATCTGGGGATTTTGCTCCAGAAGGTCTGCCGAGGTGTCCGGTGGATGATCCGCCACTCGGAGTCCGAAACTCAGTAGTACAGTCTGTTACTCGGGGACTTCGTCAAAATTCCGACTGCAGGTCCACGAACAGGTTTTGACCCACATCCATCCCCATCACCAAACTCGATGATTAACTCATCNAATCTGGTGGAAGTTGTTTCACCGGACTCGGACTAGTAACGAGGGAGATATGGGCTTCCAAAGTTGGGGTGTGCGCGGCGGTTCTGGGAGCCGGCCGCGGTTCGACTTCCGGTGAATTATCGACCGGAACGAGTAACAAAATGCCATCTGGGGATTTTGCTCCAGAAGGTCTGCCGAGGTGTCCGGTGGATGATCCGCCACTCGGAGTCCGAAACTCAGTAGTACAGTCTGTTACTCGGGGACTTCGTCAAAATTCCGACTGCAGGTCCACGAACAGGTTTTGACCCACATCCATCCCCATCACCAAACTCGATGATTAACTCATCATTGACTCATCGAAACAGACCCCAAAGGCGCAAGGAGCACCGCCACTACGTGTAGGGTCATCTGCGCCTCCAGAATGGCGTTTTGATGGGTCCTTGATGTGTGAGGGCGCTTCGGCGGGCGACGTGGTGCGCGCCGCCAACTAAGCGGCTGGTTTGGGGTGCTGCGCTTCGACTAACGTAGCGGGAGCTACGGGTATCTTAATCGCGCACGGTTTGGTGCATTGGAGAGCTCATGACTAGCCCTCCAAATGTTCAGATCATGTCCATGTTAAAAAACTAATGCAAAATCGCGTTATTCCCTTCGCAAAAGTGACAGTCTCACAACTGTCTTCCACTTCCAGAAACATAGCGTGAGGCGACCAGAAAGCTCACGCTCAGACTCAGAACCTGCACAAAAGTAGTAGTGAATGCACAAGACCAGTCAGGATACGTTGGAACTGCCTCCACCCGGGGGCCGGTTTTTGACACATGAGACTCATCGCTGACGCACTGGCATCGTCCACGGACAGCAGCGACTCTCCGGAGGATCATGCACCGTATCCGACAGAGGTGCATGCTCGCATCGTGCAACACATGCAGGCAACGGCGGGAGCTTCGGAAGACATCATTCTCATAGGAGAACGCGTCTCCACACGATCGGCGGGGATTCGAGGTGACCCTCCAACACATCAACGCGACCTGGAACCTGACATGCCCCTCACCCTATGACGACCACGGCAGCACGCCCATCCCGTCCGGCCGCCCCGAACCGCCCGGGCACCGTCTCATGGACCCCGACGGCAACCCTCAAATTATTGTTCACGCAGTTCATGCCGTTTACACAGCCGACGATCCACAACGGAGACAGACACAGCTTTGGACGATCTGGAACACACTTCTCACGCGATTGCTACAGAAGAACAACGACAGATGAACACCACCAACGCCACGCCAGAGATGGCCAACACTGCCTGGGCATGATACGAGTACGAACTCGCTGAAAGCACGGTGCATGCGGGTGCTGCTCCTGCATTGGAGGCCCGCGTGCTCGCAGCATTTCTCACTATGGCCGAGGCGGCAGATCTTCTCCACGCCTTGGGCATGGACGATCCCTGCCCGGCACCCCCACCTTCACCGGATGTACCTGACCCCCACAGCAGCGAGGCGCTGTGGCAAGCATTCGCACTTCATATCACCCAGAATCAAACATGGGCGGGAAGAGTGTAGAGGCTCCGGGAGCAACACATGACATGGCTGAGGTCGTATGCAGACCATGTGCGCAGTTCTGCCGCCAACCTGGCGCAAGTTAGGACCGCCCTCTCTGCGTGCGAATCTGCCCGCATCGACGGCCAACAGCGTATCCAAGAGCAAGAAACACGAGTAACAACCATCCAAGCAAGGCTTCAGGAGGTGCGACGCCTGCAAGATGCGTGGAACGAGGCCGTTGACAGAGGGGATGAGCCACCTGCAGTTGAAGGACAATGCCTCGTTGACTAACGTGCAGAATTGGGCTGAACCCTCAGGGCGACACGTGCAGAGGCGGTTCGCTTCACTTCAGGGCTGCAGCAGCTCGAGGCGCAGCTTTTTGATCTACGGCAGTTGCGGACATAGTGTGAGGAGGAATGGATAGCCGTCCGTGCAAGATTGCAGGACATGTCGCAGCAGCGGGCGAGGGTTCTAGCCCTCCGAGAGGACATCTCCCAGCAATACCGTACCATCTGCACGCTAGTTGATCAGGCCAAGCAACTCATCGATGAGCGCGGACGGTGTCTACAACAACAGTTAATCCGTGATGTGACTCGCACATTCATCACCGGTGCCATACACAGGCTGGAGGATGAGTGGGAAGACTACCTCGAGGAATTGCGGCACCTCTACCCACTAGACTTTTCTACTGCTGCTGGCCCGGTAGCCTTCCGCTATTTCTTGCACTGGACCATGACCCCCGACCACCCAGAACGCACTCAGCCCGGCCTCCTTCCATTCCTGACAAGAAGTTTTAATCTGCAACATCACAACTTCCTCCGCTTCCTGTACCCCCTTGACTTTTCTCTCGACCACGGAGCGCGCGCTTTCTGCAACTTCCTCGACTGGACGGTGCAGCATCGCCAGCGAGGTCCCCTCCCTGCGAACCTGCATCCTTTTGCTCACCGAGGAGTCATGCTGTGGGCATCCTACCGCCATGTGGAAGCCAATCAGCACGATCATGCGGGCCTCACACGTATCTTCCCAGCACGGACGGCCGACCCTCGTGACGGAATGACGCTAAGGGTGTTCATGCGCTGGCTTCACCGCCACCGACTCAGTTCCCCCTCCTCGGCGTCCAGTTCAAGCACCAGCAGTGAGGAATCGTCCCGTGACCGTGAGGAGATCTCCTCAGCTGACCAGCCACCATCGACCGCCATCCCGCCCTCGGCGTCCGTCCCTCCTCCTCCCTCGCCGCCTACCCGACTGGAGGACGGCGCGGGTCTGACGCGCCCTCGGCCCCACCACCCACGGGTACAACGGACACATCTTCAGCGACCGCGTCGCTTCCGGTGGATCGGGCACCCTCTTCTCTTGCTTCCCCTCCACCCTCCTTCCTTCCTGACCGGCGCGAGACTCTCATCGCGCTTCCATTCTTCGGCCCTCCTCCCCGCCCCCCCTCTCCTCCCTCTTCCCCTACCGCTCCCGGGTCATCGGCATCCCAGGCCGCAGCGCTGCCGGTGAATCATCCACCGTCCCGAGGCGGTGTGGGAGCTGCACCAACCTCCTCTACTCTCCCGGAATCGCCCGCCGCGTCAGGGGCGGCGCCACCTCCGATGGATGATCCACCTTTCATCCCCGAGTCTGCGCCTGCAGGGGCCCACCCCACTGGAGCAAGCACGCCAGCCGCTGATGCACCACCTGCCATGCCACCAGCCACCGCACGGCGCACTTCATCCCGCATTCGGTGTCCCGCCACAACGACCTCCACGGGCACGGCGGACCCAGCCGTCACGCGCAGTTCCTCTAGGCGCACACGGACTGACGGCCTCCCACCAGGAGCAGGTGATGAGCAGCATCAGGCAGAGTCTGCAGGTGGAAGAGCACCTCCACCACCAGAGTCCTTTGAGGAAATGTGGAGCCGCCTTCTCGCCTTGGCACCTGGGGGCGATCTGGAGCACTGGCGGCAAGAGCCACCCGCCAAGACATACGAGTGGTCCAATTGGGCACAAACCCAAGTCCTATCTGGTGGCCGCTCCATGATGGACATTTACCCGGATGCCCATGTTCGCTCTGATGCTAAAGCCACACTCGACAAGTATGTATGGCGGCAAGGGCGACTCTGGAGACGTGAAGACGACGCGTACCCACTGCGATGGTGCACCCCGGTGTCGCTGCGAGATAGACTCATCATGCAAGAGCATGATCGCATGTACACACGCTCTGGCACTGTCTATGAGACTCTGGTCCCACAGGTTTACCGGGTGGGGTTGAAGAAGCAGATTTGGGAGGTCGTTGCAACATGTGGGACTTGCATCTGCCATCACCCTCGCCAACGGGTGCACCAGCCCCGCTTCGTGTGCGCCCATCTCGGCGCACCCATGGAAAGAGTTATCATTGACTTTCATGGCCCCCTCCGTACCACCCAATGTAAGAACGTACACTGGATCCTCGGCATCGACCACATGACCAAGTGGGTCATGGCTCGGGCTGTCCCCAAGGCCGACAAAGCGCATGCTGCAGCGTTCCTGAAGGAGGAGGTCATCTATCAGGGAGGTGGGTGCAAAATCATCCAGTGTGACAATGGCTCGCACTTCGCCGGAACATTCGCGGAGGTGGCGGCCTATTTCAACATCCACATCAACAATGGGGCACCATATCGGCCGTAGGCACAAGGGCAGGTCGAACTTATGCATGGGGCCATCACCCAGACCATCCGGAAGTTGTCGAATGACAATGCGCCATGGGACGAGCAGCTGGAGGACATCGTCTATGAATACAAGATCACACCTCACTCTTCTACCAGCTTCTCACCCTACATGCTGCGTCACGGCGAGCAACATTGGACCATGGCTACCCTGCCGCTCATGCCTGACGCGCCAGTGCCGCCACGGGAGGAGGGTTTGACGGTGGCTGACGCAGTGGAATTCATGACACAACGGGGTGCTTGGCTCCAAAGGTGTCTCCAAGAGGCTCGCACTCGGGGGTCTTACGCAGCGCAGCACGGGGTGGACCGTCCTAATGCCGGTCTCATGATCGATGGCTTCCAGGTGGGCGACGGTGTGCGGCCGAAGCGGGAAGAAGTGGGCAGGGCGCGGTAGAACGAGGCGACACTCCTCGACCAATGTTACCAGGTTTGGGCCGTCGATGGAGTCTATGTGTGATTTGGTTTGTTGAACCGGCTTTGGTTTCTGTGACCCGGCTTTGGTTTCAATGATCCGGCTTTGGTTTCTGTGACCCAGCATTGGTTTCTGTGACCCGGCTTTGGTTTCTGTGACCCGACTTTGGTTTTTGTGACCCGGCTTTGGTTTCTGTGACCGTACTTTTGGTTTCTTTGACTTGGCTTTGGTTTCTGTGACCCGGCATTGATTTCTGTGACCCGACTTTGGTTTCTGTGACCCGGCTTTCGTTTCTCTGACCCGGCTTTGGTTGCTGTGACCCGGCTTTGCTTTCTGTGACCCGGCTTTGATTTCTGTGACCCTGCTTGGTTTTTGTGACCCGGCTTTGGTTTTTGTGACCCAGCTTTGGTTTTTGTGACCCGGCTTTGGTTTCTGTGACCCGGCTTTCGTTTCTCTGACCCGGCTTTGGTTGCTGTGACCCGGCTTTGCTTTCTGTGACCCGGCTTTGATTTCTGTGACCCTGCTTGGTTTTTGTGACCCGGCTTTGGTTTTTGTGACCCAGCTTTGGTTTTTGTGACCCGGCTTTGGTTTCTGTGACCCGGCTTTCGTTTCTCTGACCCGGCTTTGGTTGCTGTGACCCGGCTTTGCTTTCTGTGACCCGGCTTTGATTTCTGTGACCCTGCTTGGTTTTTGTGACCCGGCTTTGGTTTTTGTGACCCAGCTTTGGTTTTTGTGACCCGGCTTTGGTTTCTGTGACCCGGCTTTCGTTTCTCTGACCCGGCTTTGGTTGCTGTGACCCGGCTTTGCTTTCTGTGACCCGGCTTTGATTTCTGTGACCCTGCTTGGTTTTTGTGACCCGGCTTTGGTTTTTGTGACCCAGCTTTGGTTTTTGTGACCCGGCTTTGGTTTCTGTGACCCGGCTTTCGTTTCTCTGACCTGGCTTTGGTTTTTGTGACCCGGCTTTGGTTTGTGTGACCTGGCTTTGCTTTCTGTGACCCGACTTTGTTTTATGTGACTCGGCTTTGGTTTCTGTGACCCGGCTTTGGTTGCTGTGACCCGGCTTTGCTTTCTGTGACCCGGCTTTGATTTCTGTGACCCTGCTTGGTTTTTGTGACCCGGCTTTGATTTATGTGACCCAGCTTTGGTTTCTCTGACCCGGCTTTCGTTTCTGTGGCCCAACTTTGGTTTCTGTGATCCGGCTTTGGTTTATCCAGTTTTGGTTCTTTGACCCTGCTTTGGTTTCTGTGACCCGTCTTTGGTTTCTATGACCCGGCTTTCGTGTCTATGACCCGGATTTGGTTTCTATGACCCGGCTTTGGTTTTTGTGACCTCTCTTTGGTTTCTGTGACCCGGCTTTAATTTCTGTGACCCGGCGTTGGATTTTGTGACCCGGCTTTGGTTTCTGTGATCCGGCTTTGGTTTATGTGACCCGGCTTTGGTTTCTGTGACCCGGCTTTGGTGTCTGTGACCCGGCTTTGGTTTCTGTAACCTGGCTTTGGTTTCTGTGACCCGGCTTTGGTTTCTGTGACCTGGCTTTCGTTTCTCTGACCTGGCTTTGGTTTTTGTGACCCGGCTTTCGTTGGTGTGACCTGGCTTTGCTTTCTGTGACCCGACTTTGATTTCTGTGACTCGGCTTTGGTTTCCGTGACCCGGCTTTGGTTGCTGTGACCCGGCTTTGGTTTTTGTGACCTGGCTTTGATTTCTGTGACCGTGCTTTGGTTTCTGTGACCCGGCATTGATTTCTGTGACCCAACTTTGGTTTCTCTGACCCGGCTTTCGTTTCTGTGGTCCAGCTTTGGTTTCTGTGATCCGGCTTTGGTTTATCCAGTTTTGGTTTCTTTCACCCTGCTTTGGTTTCTGTGACCCGTCTTTGGATTCTATGATCCGGCTTTCGTGTCTGTGACCCGGATTTGGTTTCTATGACCAGGCTTTGGTTTATGTGACTTGGCTTTGCTTTCTGTGACCCGGCTTTGGTTTCTGTGACCCGGCGTTGGATTTTGTGATCCGGCTTTGGTTTCTGTGACCCGGCTTTGGTTTCTGTAACCCGGCTTTGGTTTCTGTGACCCGACTTTAGTTTTTGTGATCTGGCTTTGGTTTCTGTGACCCGGCTTTCGTTGCTGTGACCCGGCTTTGGTTTATGTGACCCGGCTTTGGTTTCTGTGACCTGGCTTTCGTTTCTCTGACCTGGCTTTGGTTTCTGTGACCCGGCTTTGGTGTCTGTAACCCGGCTTTGGTTTCTGTAACCCGGCTTTGGTTTCTGTGACCCGACTTTAGTTTTTGTGATCTGGCTTTGGTTTCTGTGACCCGGCTTTCGTTGCTGTGACCCGGCTTTGGTTTATGTGACCCGGCTTTGGTTTCTGTGACCTGGCTTTCGTTTCTCTGACCTGGCTTTGGTTTCTGTGACCCGGCTTTGGTGTCTGTAACCCGGCTTTGGTTTCTGTAACCCGGCTTTGGTTTCTGTGACCCGACTTTAGTTTTTGTGATCTGGCTTTGGTTTCTGTGACCCGGCTTTCGTTGCTGTGACCCGGCTTTGGTTTATGTGACCCGGCTTTGGTTTCTGTGACCTGGCTTTCGTTTCTCTGACCTGGCTTTGGTTTCTGTGACCCGGCTTTGGTGTCTGTAACCCGGCTTTGGTTTCTGTAACCCGGCTTTGGTTTCTGTGACCCGACTTTAGTTTTTGTGATCTGGCTTTGGTTTCTGTGACCCGGCTTTCGTTGCTGTGACCCGGCTTTGGTTTATGTGACCCGGCTTTGGTTTCTGTGACCTGGCTTTCGTTTCTCTGACCTGGCTTTGGTTTCTGTGACCCGGCTTTGGTGTCTGTAACCCGGCTTTGGTTTCTGTAACCCGGCTTTGGTTTCTGTGACCCGACTTTAGTTTTTGTGATCTGGCTTTGGTTTCTGTGACCCGGCTTTCGTTGCTGTGACCCGGCTTTGGTTTATGTGACCCGGCTTTGGTTTCTGTGACCTGGCTTTCGTTTCTCTGACCTGGCTTTGGTTTCTGTGACCCGGCTTTGGTGTCTGTAACCCGGCTTTGGTTTCTGTAACCCGGCTTTGGTTTCTGTGACCCGACTTTAGTTTTTGTGATCTGGCTTTGGTTTCTGTGACCCGGCTTTCGTTGCTGTGACCCGGCTTTGGTTTATGTGACCCGGCTTTGGTTTCTGTGACCTGGCTTTCGTTTCTCTGACCTGGCTTTGGTTTCTGTGACCCGGCTTTGGTGTCTGTAACCCGGCTTTGGTTTCTGTAACCCGGCTTTGGTTTCTGTGACCCGACTTTAGTTTTTGTGATCTGGCTTTGGTTTCTGTGACCCGGCTTTCGTTGCTGTGACCCGGCTTTGGTTTATGTGACCCGGCTTTGGTTTCTGTGACCTGGCTTTCGTTTCTCTGACCTGGCTTTGGTTTCTGTGACCCGGCTTTGGTGTCTGTAACCCGGCTTTGGTTTCTGTAACCCGGCTTTGGTTTCTGTGACCCGACTTTAGTTTTTGTGATCTGGCTTTGGTTTCTGTGACCCGGCTTTCGTTGCTGTGACCCGGCTTTGGTTTATGTGACCCGGCTTTGGTTTCTGTGACCTGGCTTTCGTTTCTCTGACCTGGCTTTGGTTTCTGTGACCCGGCTTTGGTGTCTGTAACCCGGCTTTGGTTTCTGTAACCCGGCTTTGGTTTCTGTGACCCGACTTTAGTTTTTGTGATCTGGCTTTGGTTTCTGTGACCCGGCTTTCGTTGCTGTGACCCGGCTTTGGTTTATGTGACCCGGCTTTGGTTTCTGTGACCTGGCTTTCGTTTCTCTGACCTGGCTTTGGTTTCTGTGACCCGGCTTTGGTGTCTGTAACCCGGCTTTGGTTTCTGTAACCCGGCTTTGGTTTCTGTGACCCGACTTTAGTTTTTGTGATCTGGCTTTGGTTTCTGTGACCCGGCTTTCGTTGCTGTGACCCGGCTTTGGTTTATGTGACCCGGCTTTGGTTTCTGTGACCTGGCTTTCGTTTCTCTGACCTGGCTTTGGTTTCTGTGACCCGGCTTTGGTGTCTGTAACCCGGCTTTGGTTTCTGTAACCCGGCTTTGGTTTCTGTGACCCGACTTTAGTTTTTGTGATCTGGCTTTGGTTTCTGTGACCCGGCTTTCGTTGCTGTGACCCGGCTTTGGTTTATGTGACCCGGCTTTGGTTTCTGTGACCTGGCTTTCGTTTCTCTGACCTGGCTTTGGTTTCTGTGACCCGGCTTTGGTTTCTGTGACCCGGCTTTGATTTCTGTGACTCGGCTTTGGTTTCTGTGACTCGGCTTTGGTTGCTGTGACCCGGCTTTGGTTTCTGTGACCCGGCTTTGATTTCTGTGACCGTGCTTTGGTTTCTGTGACCCGGCATTGATTTCTGTGACCCAACGTTTGTTTCTCTGACCCGGCTTTCGTTTCTGTGGTCCAGCTTTGGTTTCTGTGATCCGGCTTTGGTTTATCCAGTTTTGGTTTCTTTGACCCTGCTTTGGTTTCTGTGACCCGTCTTTGGTTTCTATGATCCGGCTTTCGTGTCTGTGACCCGGATTTGGTTTCTATGACCCGGCTTTGGTTTATGTGACCTGGCTTTGGTTTCTGTGACCCGGCTTTGGTTTCTGTGATTCGGCGTTGGATTTTGTGATCCGGCTTTGGTTTCTGTGACCCGGCTTTGGTTTCTGTGACCCGACTTTGGTTTCTGGGACCCGACTTTGGTTTCTGTGACCCAGCTTTGGTTTTGTGACCCGGCTTCCGTTTGTGTGACCTGGCTTTGGCTTCTCTGACCCGGCTTTGTGTGACCCGACTTTGGTTTCTGTGACCCGGCTTAGGTTTCTGTGACCTGGCTTTGGTGTCTGTGACCCGGCTTTGGTTTCTCTGACCCGGCTTTCGTTTCTGTGGCCCAGCTTTGGTTTCTGTGATCCGGCTTTGGATTCTGTGACCCGGCTTTGGTTTCTCTGACCCGGCTTTCGTTTCTGTGGCCCAGCTTTGGTTTCTGTGATCCGGCTTTGGATTCTGTGACCCGGCTTTGGTTTCTCTGACCCGGCTTTCGTTTCTGTGGCCCAGCTTTGGTTTCTGTGATCCGGCTTTGGATTCTGTGACCCGGCTTTGGTTTCTCTGACCCGGCTTTCGTTTCTGTGGCCCAGCTTTGGTTTCTGTGATCCGGCTTTGGATTCTGTGACCCGGCTTTGGTTTCTCTGACCCGGCTTTCGTTTCTGTGGCCCAGCTTTGGTTTCTGTGATCCGGCTTTGGATTCTGTGACCCGGCTTTGGTTTCTCTGACCCGGCTTTCGTTTCTGTGGCCCAGCTTTGGTTTCTGTGATCCGGCTTTGGATTCTGTGACCCGGCTTTGGTTTCTCTGACCCGGCTTTCGTTTCTGTGGCCCAGCTTTGGTTTCTGTGATCCGGCTTTGGATTCTGTGACCCGGCTTTGGTTTCTCTGACCCGGCTTTCGTTTCTGTGGCCCAGCTTTGGTTTCTGTGATCCGGCTTTGGATTCTGTGACCCGGCTTTGGTTTCTCTGACCCGGCTTTCGTTTCTGTGGCCCAGCTTTGGTTTCTGTGATCCGGCTTTGGATTCTGTGACCCGGCTTTGGTTTCTCTGACCCGGCTTTCGTTTCTGTGGCCCAGCTTTGGTTTCTGTGATCCGGCTTTGGATTCTGTGACCCGGCTTTGGTTTCTCTGACCCGGCTTTCGTTTCTGTGGCCCAGCTTTGGTTTCTGTGATCCGGCTTTGGATTCTGTGACCCGGCTTTGGTTTCTCTGACCCGGCTTTCGTTTCTGTGGCCCAGCTTTGGTTTCTGTGATCCGGCTTTGGATTCTGTGACCCGGCTTTGGTTTCTCTGACCCGGCTTTCGTTTCTGTGGCCCAGCTTTGGTTTCTGTGATCCGGCTTTGGATTCTGTGACCCGGCTTTGGTTTCTCTGACCCGGCTTTCGTTTCTGTGGCCCAGCTTTGGTTTCTGTGATCCGGCTTTGGATTCTGTGACCCGGCTTTGGTTTCTCTGACCCGGCTTTCGTTTCTGTGGCCCAGCTTTGGTTTCTGTGATCCGGCTTTGGATTCTGTGACCCGGCTTTGGTTTCTCTGACCCGGCTTTCGTTTCTGTGGCCCAGCTTTGGTTTCTGTGATCCGGCTTTGGATTCTGTGACCCGGCTTTGGTTTCTCTGACCCGGCTTTGCTTTCTGTGACCCGGCTTTGGTTTCTGGGACCCGACTTTGGTTTCTGTGACCCGGCTTTGGTTTTGTGACCCGGCTTCCGTTTGTGTGACCTGGCTTTGGCTTCTCTGACCCGGCTTTGTGTGACCCGACTTTGGTTTCTGTGACCTAGCTTTGGTTTCTGTGACCCTACTTTGGTTTCTGTGACCCGACTTTGGTTTTTGTGACCCTACTTTGGTTTCTGTGACCCGGCTTTCGTTTCTGTGACCCGGCTTTGGTTTCTGTGACCCAGCTTTGGTTTCTGTGGCCCGGCTTTGGTTGCTGTGACCTGGTTTTGGTTTCCGTGACCCGGCTTTGATTTCTATGCCCCAGCTTTGGTTTCTGTGACCCGACTTTGGTTTCTGTGACCCGGCTTTGGTTTCTGTGACCGGCTTAGGTTTCTGTGACCGGGCTTTGGTTTGTGTGACCCGGCTTTGGTTTCTGTGACCCGGCTTTGGTTTCTGTGACCCGGCTTTGGTTTCTATGACCTGGCTTTGGTTTCTCGGACCCGACTTTGGTTTTTGTGACCCGGCTTCGGTTTTGTGACCCGGCTTTTGTTTGTGTGACCCGGCTTTGGCTTTTGTGATCCGGCTTTGTGTGACCCGGCTTTGGTTTCTATGACCTAGCTTTGGTTTCTGTGACCCGACTTTGGTTTGTGTTACCCGACTTTGGTTTCTCTGATCCGGCTTTGGTTTCTGTGACCCGGCTTTCGTTTCTGTGACCCGGCTTTGGTTTCTGAAACCCAGCTTTGGTTTCTGTGGCCCGACTTTGGTTTCTGTGACTCGGTTTTGGTTTCTGTGACCTGGCTTTGATTTATGTGCCCCGGCTTTGGTTTATGTGACCCGGCTTTGGTTTCTGTGACCCAGCTTTGGTTTCGGTGACCCGGCTTTGGTGTCTGTGACCCGGCTTTGGTTTCTGTAACCCGGCTTTGGTTTCTGTGACCCGGCTTTGGTTTCTGTGACCCGGCTTTGGTGTCTGTGACCCGGCTTTGGTTTCTGTAACCCGGCTTTGGTTTCTGTGACCCGGCTTTGGTTTCTGTGACCCGGCAGTGATTTCTGTGACCCAGCTTTGGTTTCTCTGACCCGGCTTTCGTTTCTGTGGCCCTGCTTTGGTTTCTGTTATCCGGCTTTGGTTTATCCAGTTTTGGTTTCTTTGACCCTGCTTTGGTTTCTTTGACCCGTCTTTCGTTTCTATGACCCGGCTTTCATGTCTGTGACCCGGATTTGGTTTCTATGACCCGGCTTTGGTTTTTGTGAACTTGGCTTTGGTTTTTGTGACCCGGCTTTGGTTTCTGTGACCCGGCGTTGGATTTTGTGACTCGGCTTTGGTTTCTGAGACCCGGCTTTGGTTTCTGTGACCCGGCTTTGGTTTTTGGGACCCGACTTTGGTTTCCGTGACCCGGCTTTGGTTCTTGTGACCCGGCTTGGGTTTATGTGACCCGGCTTTGATTTCTGTGCCCCGGCTTTGGTTTCTGTAACCCGGCTTTGGGTTTTGTGATCCGGCTTTGGTTTCTGTAACCCGGCTTTGGGTTTTGTGATCCGGCTTTGGTTTCTGTAACCCGGCTTTGGGTTTTGTGATCCGGCTTTGGTTTCTGTAACCCGGCTTTGGGTTTTGTGATCCGGCTTTGGTTTCTGTAACCCGGCTTTGGGTTTTGTGATCCGGCTTTGGTTTCTGTAACCCGGCTTTGGGTTTTGTGATCCGGCTTTGGTTTCTGTAACCCGGCTTTGGGTTTTGTGATCCGGCTTTGGTTTCTGTAACCCGGCTTTGGGTTTTGTGATCCGGCTTTGGTTTCTGTAACCCGGCTTTGGGTTTTGTGATCCGGCTTTGGTTTCTGTAACCCGGCTTTGGGTTTTGTGATCCGGCTTTGGTTTCTGTAACCCGGCTTTGGGTTTTGTGATCCGGCTTTGGTTTCTGTAACCCGGCTTTGGGTTTTGTGATCCGGCTTTGGTTTCTGTAACCCGGCTTTGGGTTTTGTGATCCGGCTTTGGTTTCTGTAACCCGGCTTTGGGTTTTGTGATCCGGCTTTGGTTTCTGTAACCCGGCTTTGGGTTTTGTGATCCGGCTTTGGTTTCTGTAACCCGGCTTTGGGTTTTGTGATCCGGCTTTGGTTTCTGTAACCCGGCTTTGGGTTTTGTGATCCGGCTTTGGTTTCTGTAACCCGGCTTTGGGTTTTGTGATCCGGCTTTGGTTTCTGTAACCCGGCTTTGGGTTTTGTGATCCGGCTTTGGTTTCTGTAACCCGGCTTTGGGTTTTGTGATCCGGCTTTGGTTTCTGTAACCCGGCTTTGGGTTTTGTGATCCGGCTTTGGTTTCTGTAACCCGGCTTTGGGTTTTGTGATCCGGCTTTGGTTTCTGTAACCCGGCTTTGGGTTTTGTGATCCGGCTTTGGTTTCTGTAACCCGGCTTTGGGTTTTGTGATCCGGCTTTGGTTTCTGTAACCCGGCTTTGGGTTTTGTGATCCGGCTTTGGTTTCTGTAACCCGGCTTTGGGTTTTGTGATCCGGCTTTGGTTTCTGTAACCCGGCTTTGGGTTTTGTGATCCGGCTTTGGTTTCTGTAACCCGGCTTTGGGTTTTGTGATCCGGCTTTGGTTTCTGTGCCCCGGCTTTGGTTTATGGGACTGTTTTTGGTTCTTGTGACCCGGCTTTGGTTTATGTGACCCGGCTTTGGTTTTTGTGACCCGGCTTTGGCTTCTGTGACCCGGCTTTCTCTGACCCAGCTAAGGTTTCTGTGACCCGGCTTTGGTTTCTATGACCCGGCTTTGGTTCTTGTGACCCGGCTTTTGTTTATGTGACCCGGGTTTCTGTGACCCGGCTTTGGTTTCTGTGACCCAGCTTTGGTTTCTGTGACCCGGCTTTGGTTTCTTTTACCCGGTTTGGTTTCTATGGCATGGCTTTCATTTCTGTGAACCAGCTTTGGTTTGTGTGACCCGGGTTTGATTTTTGTGACCGGGTTCTGGTTTCTTTGACCCGGCTTTGGTTTCTGTGACCCGGCATTGGTTTTTGTGATCCAGCTTTGGTTTCTGTGACTCGGCATTGGTTTATGTGACCCAGCTTTGGTTTGTGTGACCCGACATTGGTTTCTGTAACCCGACTTTGGTTTCTGTGACCCGTCTTTGGTTTCTGTGACCCGGCTTTGGTTTCTGTGACCGGGCTTTGGTTTATGTGACCCGACTTTGGTTTGTGTGACCCAACTTTGGTTTCTATCACCCGGCTTTGGTTTCTCTGACCCGGCTTTGGTTTTTGTGACCCGGCTTTGGTTTCTGTGCCCCGGCTTTGGTTTCTGTGACCCGGCTTTGGTTTCCGTGACCTGGATTTGGTTTCTGTGACCCGGCTTTGGTTTCTGTGACCCGGATTGGTTTCTATGACCCCGCTTTGGTTTCTGTGACCTGGCTTTGGTTTCTGTGACCCGGCTTTGGTTTCCGTGACCTGGATTTGGTTGCTGTGACCCGGCTTTGGTTTCTGTGATCCGGCTTTGGATTCTGTGACCAGGCTTTGGTTTCTGTGCTCCGGCTTTGGTTTGTTGACCCGGCTTTGGTTTCTGTGACCCGGCTTTGGTTTCAGTGATCTGGCTTTGGTTTCTGTGATCCAGCATTGGTTTCTGTGACCCGGCTTTTCGTTTCTGTGACCCAGCTTTGGTTTCTTTGACCTGGCTTTTGTTTCTATGAGCCGGCTTTGGTTACTGTGACCCGGCTTGGTTTCTGTGACCCTGCTTTTGTTTCTCTGACCTGGCTTTGGTTCTGTGACCTGGCTTTGGTTGCTGTGACCAGGCTTTGGTTTCTGTGACCCGGTTTTGGTTTCTATGACCAGGCTTTGGTTTCTGTGCTCCGGCTTTGGTTTGTTGATCCGGCTTTGGTTTCCGTGACCCGGCTTTGGTTCCAGTGATCCGGGTTTGGTTTCTGTGACCCGGCATTGGTTTCTGTGACCCGGCTTTGGTTCCGTGACCCGGCTTTGGTTTCTGTGACCCGGCTTTGGTTTCTTTCACTTGGCTTTGGTTTTTGTGACCCGGCTTTGGTTTCAGTGACTCGTGTCTGGTTTCTGTGACCCGGATTTGGACCCTCTGTGACTTGGCTTTGGTTTCTGTGAACCGGCTTTGGTTTTTGTGACCCGGCTTTGGTGACTGTGTCCCTGCTTTGGTCTCTGTGACTCGGCTTTGGTTTCTGTGACCCGGCTTTGGTTCCGTGACCCGGCTTTGGTTTCTGTGACCCGCATTTGGTTTTTGTGGCCAGGCTTTGGTTTCTCTGACCCGGCTTTGGTTTCCGTGACCCGGCTTTGGTTTCTGTGACCCGCATTTGGTTTTTGTGGCCAGGCTTTGGTTTCTCTGACCCGGCTTTGGTTTCTGGGACCCGGTTTGGTTTCTATGACTTGGCTTAGGTTTATGTGACCCGGTTTTGGTTTCTGTGCCCCGGCTTTGGTTTCTGTGACCCGGCTTTGGTTTCTGTGACCCAGCTTTGGTTTCTGTGACCCGGCTTTGGTGTATGTGACCCGGCTTTGGTTCCTGTAACCCGGCTTTGGTTTCTGCGATCGGGCTTTGGATTCTGTGACCCGGCTTTGGTTTCTGTGACCCGGCTTTGGGTTTTGTGATCCGGCTTTGGTTTCTGTGACCCGGTTTTGGTTTCTGTGACCCGTCTTTGGTTTCTGTGACCGGGCTTTGGTGTCTGTGACCCGGATTTGGTTTCTGTGACCCAGCTTTGGTATCTGTGACCCGGCTTTGGTTTATGTGACCCGGTTTTGGTTTCTGTGACCCGGTTTTGGTTTCTGTGGCCCGGCTTTGGTTTCTGTGACCCAGCTTTGGTATCTGTGACCCGGCTTTGGTTTATGTGACCCGGTTTTGGTTTCTGTGACCCGGTTTTGGTTTCTGTGGCCCGGCTTTGGTTTCTGTGACCCAGCTTTGGTCTCGGTGACTTAGTTTTGGTTTCTGTGACTTGGCTTTGGTTTCTGTGACCCGGCTTTGGTTTCTAAGACCGGGCTTTTAGTTTATTTGACCCGGCTTTGGTTTCCTTGACCCGGCTTTGGTTTCAGTGACCCGGCATTGGATTCTGTGACCCGGCTTTGGTTTCTCCGACCTGGCTTTGGTTTATGTGACCCAGCTTTGGTTTCTGTGACGTGGCTTTGGTTTGCTATGACCCGGCTATGGTTTCTGTGACTCAGCTTTGGTTTCTATGACGTGGGTTTGGTTTTTGTGACCTGGTTCTGGTTTCTGTGATCCGGCCTTGGTTTCTGTCACATGGCTTTGGTTGTTGTGACCCGGCTTTGGTTTCTGTGACCCGGCTTTGGTTTCTGTGACCCGGCTTTGGTTTATGTGACCCGGCTTTGGTTTCTGTGACCCGGCTTTAGTTTCTGTGACCCGGCTCTGGTATCTCTCATACGGCTCTGGTTTCTGTGACGCGGCTCTGGTTTTTGTGACCCAAATTTGGTTTCTGTGACCCGCATTTGGTTTTTGTGGCCAGGCTTTGGTTTCTCTGACCTGGCTTTGGTTTCTGGGACCCGATTTTGGTTTCTGTGACCCGCATTTGGTTTTTGTGGCCAGGCTTTGGTTTCTCTGACCTGGCTTTGGTTTCTGGGACCCGATTTTGGTTTCTGTGACCCGCATTTGGTTTTTGTGGCCAGGCTTTGGTTTCTCTGACCTGGCTTTGGTTTCTGGGACCCGATTTTGGTTTCTGTGACCCGCATTTGGTTTTTGTGGCCAGGCTTTGGTTTCTCTGACCTGGCTTTGGTTTCTGGGACCCGATTTTGGTTTCTGTGACCCGCATTTGGTTTTTGTGGCCAGGCTTTGGTTTCTCTGACCTGGCTTTGGTTTCTGGGACCCGATTTTGGTTTCTGTGACCCGCATTTGGTTTTTGTGGCCAGGCTTTGGTTTCTCTGACCTGGCTTTGGTTTCTGGGACCCGATTTTGGTTTCTGTGACCCGCATTTGGTTTTTGTGGCCAGGCTTTGGTTTCTCTGACCTGGCTTTGGTTTCTGGGACCCGATTTTGGTTTCTGTGACCCGCATTTGGTTTTTGTGGCCAGGCTTTGGTTTCTCTGACCTGGCTTTGGTTTCTGGGACCCGATTTTGGTTTCTGTGACCCGACTTTGGTTTTTGTGACCCGGTTTTGGCTTCTGTGACCCGGCTTTGGTTTCTGTGACCCGGCTTTGGTTTCTATGACCCGGCTTTGGTTTTTGTGACCCGGCTTTGGTTTCTGTGACTTGGCTTTGGTTTCTGTGACCTGGCTTTTGTTTCTCTGACCCGACTTTGGTTTTTGTGACCCGGCTTTGGTTTATGTGACCCAGCTTTGGTTTGTGACCCGGCTTTGCTTTCTGTGACCCGGCTTTGTTTTCTGTAATTCGGCTTTTGTTTCTGTGACCCACCTTTGGTTTCTGTGACCCTGCTTTGGTTTCTGTGACCCGGCTTTGACATCTGTGACTCAGCTTTGGTTTCTCTGACCCGGCTTTCGTTTCTGTGGCCCAGATTTGGTTTTTGTGATCCGGCTTTGGTTTATCCAGTTTTGGTTTCACTGACCCTGCTTTGGTTTCTGTGACCCGTCTTTGGTTTCTACGACCCGACTTTCGTTTCTGTGACCCAGCTTTGGTTTATATGACCCGGCTTTGGTTTCTGTGACCTGGCTTTGGTGTCTGTGACCCGGCTTTGGTTTCTGTGACTCGGCGTTGGATTTTGTGACCCGGCTTTGGTTTTTGCGACCCGGCTTTGGTTTCTATGACCCGGCTTTGGTTTTTGGGACCCGACTTTGGTTTCTGTGACCCGGCTTTGGTTTCTATGACCCGGCTTTGGTTTTTGGGACCCGACTTTGGTTTCTGTGACCCGGCTTTGGTTTTGTGACCCGGCTTTCGTTTGTGTGACCTGGCTTTGGCTTCTGTGACCCGGCTTTGTGTGACCCGACTTTGGAATCTGTGAACCAGCTTTGGTTTCTGTGACACGACTTTAGTTTCTGTGACCCGACTTTGGTTTCTGTGATCCGGCTTTGGTTCTTGTGACCCGGCTTTCGTTTTTCTGAACCGGCTTTGGTTTCGGTGACCCAGCTTTGGTATCTGTGACCCGGCTTTGGTTTCTGTGACCCGGTTTTGGTTTATGTGTCCCGGCTTTGATTTATGTGCCCCGGCTTTGGTTTATGTGACTCAGCTTTGGTTTATGTGACCCAGCTTGGTTTCTATCACCCAGCTTTGGTTTCTGTGGCTCGGCTTTGGTTTTGTGACCCGGCTTTGGTTTTTGTGACCCGGCTTTGGTTTCTGTGACCCGGCTTTGGTTTCTCTGACCTGGCTTTGGTTTCTGTGACCGAGCTTTGGTTTCTGTGCTCCGGCTTTCGTTTGATGACCCGGCTTTGGTTCTGTGACTTGGCTTTGGTTGCTGTGACGCGGCTTTGGTTTCTGGGCTCCGGCTTTGGTTCGTTGACCCGGCTTTGGTTCTGTGACTTGGCTTTGGTTGCTGTGACGCGGCTTTGGTTTCTGGGCTCCGGCTTTGGTTCGTTGACCCGGCTTTGGTTCTGTGACTTGGCTTTGGTTGCTGTGACGCGGCTTTGGTTTCTGGGCTCCGGCTTTGGTTCGTTGACCCGGCTTTGGTTCTGTGACTTGGCTTTGGTTGCTGTGACGCGGCTTTGGTTTCTGGGCTCCGGCTTTGGTTCGTTGACCCGGCTTTGGTTCTGTGACTTGGCTTTGGTTGCTGTGACGCGGCTTTGGTTTCTGGGCTCCGGCTTTGGTTCGTTGACCCGGCTTTGGTTCTGTGACTTGGCTTTGGTTGCTGTGACGCGGCTTTGGTTTCTGGGCTCCGGCTTTGGTTCGTTGACCCGGCTTTGGTTCTGTGACTTGGCTTTGGTTGCTGTGACGCGGCTTTGGTTTCTGGGCTCCGGCTTTGGTTCGTTGACCCGGCTTTGGTTCTGTGACTTGGCTTTGGTTGCTGTGACGCGGCTTTGGTTTCTGGGCTCCGGCTTTGGTTCGTTGACCCGGCTTTGGTTCTGTGACTTGGCTTTGGTTGCTGTGACGCGGCTTTGGTTTCTGGGCTCCGGCTTTGGTTCGTTGACCCGGCTTTGGTTCTGTGACTTGGCTTTGGTTGCTGTGACGCGGCTTTGGTTTCTGGGCTCCGGCTTTGGTTCGTTGACCCGGCTTTGGTTCTGTGACTTGGCTTTGGTTGCTGTGACGCGGCTTTGGTTTCTGGGCTCCGGCTTTGGTTCGTTGACCCGGCTTTGGTTCTGTGACTTGGCTTTGGTTGCTGTGACGCGGCTTTGGTTTCTGGGCTCCGGCTTTGGTTCGTTGACCCGGCTTTGGTTCTGTGACTTGGCTTTGGTTGCTGTGACGCGGCTTTGGTTTCTGGGCTCCGGCTTTGGTTCGTTGACCCGGCTTTGGTTCTGTGACTTGGCTTTGGTTGCTGTGACGCGGCTTTGGTTTCTGGGCTCCGGCTTTGGTTCGTTGACCCGGCTTTGGTTCTGTGACTTGGCTTTGGTTGCTGTGACGCGGCTTTGGTTTCTGGGCTCCGGCTTTGGTTCGTTGACCCGGCTTTGGTTCTGTGACTTGGCTTTGGTTGCTGTGACGCGGCTTTGGTTTCTGGGCTCCGGCTTTGGTTCGTTGACCCGGCTTTGGTTCTGTGACTTGGCTTTGGTTTTTGTGAGCCGACTTTGGTTACTGTGACCCGGCTTGGTTTCTGTGACCCCGCTTTGGTTTCTGTGACCTGGCTTTGGTTTCTGTGACACGGCTTTGGTTCTGTGACCTGGCTTTGGTTGCTTCGACCCGGCTTTGGTTTTTGTGACCCGGTTTTGGTTTCTATGACCAGGCTTTGGTTTCTATGCTCCGGCTTTGGTTTGTTGACCCGGCTTTGGTTTCTGTGACCCGTCTTTGGTTTCCGTGACCCGGCTTTGGTTTCTGTGACACGCCTTTGGTTTCTTTGACTTGGCTTTGGTTTTTGTGATTCGGCTTTGGTTTCTGTGACCCGAGTTTGGTTTGTGTGACCCGGCTTTGGTTTCTGTGAACCGGCTTTGGTTTTTGTGACCCGGCTTTTGTTTCTCTGACCTGGCTTTGGTTTTTTTTACCCGGCTTTGGTTTGTGTGACCCGGCTTTGTTTTCTTTGAACCGGCTTTGTTTTCTGTGACTCGGCTTTGGTTTCTGTGACCCGGCTTTGCTTGCTGTAACCCAGATTTGGTTTCTATGACCCGACTTTGGTTTTTGTGACCCGCATTTGGTTTTTGTGGCCAGGCTTTGGTTTCTGTGACCCGGCTTTGGTTTCTGGGACCCGGTTTGGTTTTTGTGACTTGGCTTAGGTTTATTTGACCCGGTTTTGGTTTCTGTGCCCCGGCTTTGGTTTATGTGACCCGGCTTTAGTTTATGTGACCCGGCTTTGGTTTCTGTGACCCGGCTTTGGTTTCTGTGACCCGGTTTTGGTTTCTGTGACCCGGCTTTGGTTTCTGTGACCCGGCTTTGGTTTCTGTGACCCGGCTTTGGTTTCTATGACCCGGCTTTGGTTT
>SZWC01010330.1:81713-100732 GCA_023375785.1 Penium margaritaceum
GGCTTTGGTTTCTGTGACCCGGCTTTGGTTGCTGTGACCCGGCTTTGGTTTCTGTGACCCGGCTTTGGTTTCTGTGACCCGACTTTGGTTTCTGTGACCCGGCTTTGGTTTCTGTGACCCGGCTTTGGTTTCAGTGACCTGGCTTTGGTTTCCGTGACCCGGCTTTGGTGTCTGTGGACCGGCTTTGGTTTGTGTGAACCGGCTTTGGTTTCTGTGACTTGGCTTTGGTTTCTGTGACCCAACTTTGGTTTCTAAGACCCGGCCTTCAGTTTCTATGACCCGGTTTTGGTTTCTGAGAGCCGGCTTTGGTTTCAGTGACCCGGCTTTAGATTCTGTGACCCGGCTTTGGTTTCAGTGACCCGGCTTTAGATTCTGTGACCCGGCTTTGGTTTCTCTGACCCGGCTTTGGTTTCTGTGACCCGGCTTTGGTTTCTGTGACCTGGCTTTGGTTTGCTATGACCCCGCTCTGGATTCTGTGACTCGGCTTTGGTTTCTGTGACTTGGCTTTGATTTCTGTGACATGGCTTTGGTTTTTGTGACCTGGCTCTGGTTTCTGTGACCAAGATTTGGTTTCTGTCACCTGGCTTTGGTTTTTGTGACCCGGCTTTGGTTTCTATGACCCGGCTTTGGTTTCTGTGACCCGGCTTTGGTTTCTGTGACTTGGCTTTGGTTCTTGTGACCCGGCTTTGGTTTCTGTGACCCGACTTTGGTTTCTGTGACCCGGCTTTGGTTTCTCTCACCTGGCTTTGGTTTCTGTGCCCGGGTTTGGTTTCTACGACCCGGCTTTGGTTTCTATGACCCGGCTATTAATTCTGTGACCCAGCTTTGGTTTCTGTGACCCGGCTTTGGTTGCTGTGACCCGGCTTTGGTTTCTGTGACCCGACTTTGGTTTCTGTGACCCGGCTTTGGTTTCTCTCACCTGGCTTTGGTTTCTGTGCCCGGGTTTGGTTTCTACGACCCGGCTTTGGTTTCTATGACCCGGCTATTAATTCTGTGACCCAGCTTTGGTTTCTGTGACCCGGCTTTGGTTGCTGTGACCCGGCTTTGGTTTCTGTGACCCGACTTTGGTTTCTGTGACCCGGCTTTGGTTTCTCTCACCTGGCTTTGGTTTCTGTGCCCGGGTTTGGTTTCTACGACCCGGCTTTGGTTTCTATGACCCGGCTATTAATTCTGTGACCCAGCTTTGGTTTCTGTGACCCGGCTTTGGTTGCTGTGACCCGGCTTTGGTTTCTGTGACCCGACTTTGGTTTCTGTGACCCGGCTTTGGTTTCTCTCACCTGGCTTTGGTTTCTGTGCCCGGGTTTGGTTTCTACGACCCGGCTTTGGTTTCTATGACCCGGCTATTAATTCTGTGACCCAGCTTTGGTTTCTGTGACCCGGCTTTGGTTGCTGTGACCCGGCTTTGGTTTCTGTGACCCGACTTTGGTTTCTGTGACCCGGCTTTGGTTTCTCTCACCTGGCTTTGGTTTCTGTGCCCGGGTTTGGTTTCTACGACCCGGCTTTGGTTTCTATGACCCGGCTATTAATTCTGTGACCCAGCTTTGGTTTCTGTGACCCGGCTTTGGTTGCTGTGACCCGGCTTTGGTTTCTGTGACCCGACTTTGGTTTCTGTGACCCGGCTTTGGTTTCTCTCACCTGGCTTTGGTTTCTGTGCCCGGGTTTGGTTTCTACGACCCGGCTTTGGTTTCTATGACCCGGCTATTAATTCTGTGACCCAGCTTTGGTTTCTGTGACCCGGCTTTGGTTGCTGTGACCCGGCTTTGGTTTCTGTGACCCGACTTTGGTTTCTGTGACCCGGCTTTGGTTTCTCTCACCTGGCTTTGGTTTCTGTGCCCGGGTTTGGTTTCTACGACCCGGCTTTGGTTTCTATGACCCGGCTATTAATTCTGTGACCCAGCTTTGGTTTCTGTGACCCGGCTTTGGTTGCTGTGACCCGGCTTTGGTTTCTGTGACCCGACTTTGGTTTCTGTGACCCGGCTTTGGTTTCTCTCACCTGGCTTTGGTTTCTGTGCCCGGGTTTGGTTTCTACGACCCGGCTTTGGTTTCTATGACCCGGCTATTAATTCTGTGACCCAGCTTTGGTTTCTGTGACCCGGCTTTGGTTGCTGTGACCCGGCTTTGGTTTCTGTGACCCGACTTTGGTTTCTGTGACCCGGCTTTGGTTTCTCTCACCTGGCTTTGGTTTCTGTGCCCGGGTTTGGTTTCTACGACCCGGCTTTGGTTTCTATGACCCGGCTATTAATTCTGTGACCCAGCTTTGGTTTCTGTGACCCGGCTTTGGTTGCTGTGACCCGGCTTTGGTTTCTGTGACCCGACTTTGGTTTCTGTGACCCGGCTTTGGTTTCTCTCACCTGGCTTTGGTTTCTGTGCCCGGGTTTGGTTTCTACGACCCGGCTTTGGTTTCTATGACCCGGCTATTAATTCTGTGACCCAGCTTTGGTTTCTGTGACCCGGCTTTGGTTTCTGTGACTTGGCTTTGGTTCTTGTGACCCGGCTTTGGTTTCTGTGACCCGACTTTGGTTTCTGTGACCCGGCTTTGGTTTCTGTGACCAGGCTTTGGTTTCTGTGACCCGACTTTCGTTTCTCGGACCTGGCTTTGGTTTCTGTGACCCGGCTTTGGTTTGTGTGACCCGGCTTTGCTTTCTGTGACCCGGCTTTCTTTTCCGTGACTCGGCTTTTGTTTCTGTGACCCGGCTTTGGTTTTTGTGACCCGGCGTTGGTTTCTCTGCCCCGGCTTTGGTTTATATGACCCGGCTTTGGTTTCTGTAACCCGGCATTGGTTTATGTGACCCGGCTTTGGTTTCTGTGACCCGGCTTTGGTTTCTGTGACCCAGCTTTTGTTTATGTAACCCGGCTTTGGTTTCTATGACCCAGTTTTGGTTTCTGTGACCCGGCTTTGGTTTCCGTGAACTGGCTTTGGTTTCTGTGACCCGGCTTTGGTTTCTGTGACCCGGCTTTGGTTTCTGTGACCCGGCTTTGGTTTCTGTGATCCGGCTTTGGTTTCTGTGACCCGGCTTTGGTTTCAGTGACCCAACTTTGGTTTCTGTGACCCGCCTTTGGTTTCTTTGAATCGGCTTTGATTTTTGTGACCCGGCTTTTTTTTGTGTGACCCGGCTTTGGTTTCTGTGACCCGGCTTTGGTTTCTGTGACCTGGCTTTGGTTTCTGTGACCCGGCTTTGGTTTTTGTGACCCGGCTTTGGTGTCTGTGGACCGGCTTTGGTTTATGTGACCTGGCTTTGGTTTCTCTGACTTGGCTTTGGTTTCTGTGACCCAACTTTGGTTTCTAAGACCCGGCTTTTTGTGTCTATGACCCGGCTTTGGTTTCTGTGAGCCGGCATTGGTTTCAGTGACCCGGCTTTGGATTCTGTGACCCGGCTTTGGTTTCTCTGACCCGGCTTTGGTTTCAGTGACCCGGCTTCGGTTTCTCTGACCTGGCTTTGGTTTGCTATGACCCCGCTCTGGATTATGTGACTCGGCTTTGGTTTCTGTGACTTGGCTTTGATTTCTGTGACATGGCTTTGGTTTTTGTGACCTGGTTCTGGTTTCAGTGATCACGATTTGGTTTCTGTCACCTGGCTTTGGTTTTTGTGACCCGTCTTTGGTTTCTGTGACCCGGCTTTGGTTTCTATGACCCGGCTTTGGTTTCTGTGATTCGGCTTTGGTTTCTGTGACTCGGCTTTTGTTTCTGTGACCCGGCTTTCGTTTGTGTGACCCGGCCCTGGTTTTTGTGATCCGGCTTTGAGTTATGTGACCCGGCTTTGGTGTCTGTCAACCGGCTTTGGTTTCTGTGAGCCGGCATTGGTTTCAGTGACCCGGCTTTGGATTCTGTGACCCGGCTTTAGGTTCTCTGACCCGGCTTTGGTTTCTCTGACCGGCTTTGGTGTCTGTGACCCGGCTTTGGTATCTGTGGCCCGGCTATGGGTTCTGTGACCCGGCTTTGGATTCTGTGACCCGGCTTTAGGTTCTCTGACCCGGCTTTGGTTTCTCTGACCGGCTTTGGTGTCTGTGACCCGGCTTTGGTATCTGTGGCCCGGCTATGGGTTCTGTGACCCGGCTTTGGATTCTGTGACCCGGCTTTAGGTTCTCTGACCCGGCTTTGGTTTCTCTGACCGGCTTTGGTGTCTGTGACCCGGCTTTGGTATCTGTGGCCCGGCTATGGGTTCTGTGACCCGGCTTTGGATTCTGTGACCCGGCTTTAGGTTCTCTGACCCGGCTTTGGTTTCTCTGACCGGCTTTGGTGTCTGTGACCCGGCTTTGGTATCTGTGGCCCGGCTATGGGTTCTGTGACCCGGCTTTGGATTCTGTGACCCGGCTTTAGGTTCTCTGACCCGGCTTTGGTTTCTCTGACCGGCTTTGGTGTCTGTGACCCGGCTTTGGTATCTGTGGCCCGGCTATGGGTTCTGTGACCCGGCTTTGGATTCTGTGACCCGGCTTTAGGTTCTCTGACCCGGCTTTGGTTTCTCTGACCGGCTTTGGTGTCTGTGACCCGGCTTTGGTATCTGTGGCCCGGCTATGGGTTCTGTGACCCGGCTTTGGATTCTGTGACCCGGCTTTAGGTTCTCTGACCCGGCTTTGGTTTCTCTGACCGGCTTTGGTGTCTGTGACCCGGCTTTGGTATCTGTGGCCCGGCTATGGGTTCTGTGACCCGGCTTTGGATTCTGTGACCCGGCTTTAGGTTCTCTGACCCGGCTTTGGTTTCTCTGACCGGCTTTGGTGTCTGTGACCCGGCTTTGGTATCTGTGGCCCGGCTATGGGTTCTGTGACCCGGCTTTGGATTCTGTGACCCGGCTTTAGGTTCTCTGACCCGGCTTTGGTTTCTCTGACCGGCTTTGGTGTCTGTGACCCGGCTTTGGTATCTGTGGCCCGGCTATGGGTTCTGTGACCCGGCTTTGGATTCTGTGACCCGGCTTTAGGTTCTCTGACCCGGCTTTGGTTTCTCTGACCGGCTTTGGTGTCTGTGACCCGGCTTTGGTATCTGTGGCCCGGCTATGGGTTCTGTGACCCGGCTTTGGATTCTGTGACCCGGCTTTAGGTTCTCTGACCCGGCTTTGGTTTCTCTGACCGGCTTTGGTGTCTGTGACCCGGCTTTGGTATCTGTGGCCCGGCTATGGGTTCTGTGACCCGGCTTTGGATTCTGTGACCCGGCTTTAGGTTCTCTGACCCGGCTTTGGTTTCTCTGACCGGCTTTGGTGTCTGTGACCCGGCTTTGGTATCTGTGGCCCGGCTATGGGTTCTGTGACCCGGCTTTGGATTCTGTGACCCGGCTTTAGGTTCTCTGACCCGGCTTTGGTTTCTCTGACCGGCTTTGGTGTCTGTGACCCGGCTTTGGTATCTGTGGCCCGGCTATGGGTTCTGTGACCCGGCTTTGGATTCTGTGACCCGGCTTTAGGTTCTCTGACCCGGCTTTGGTTTCTCTGACCGGCTTTGGTGTCTGTGACCCGGCTTTGGTATCTGTGGCCCGGCTATGGGTTCTGTGACCCGGCTTTGGATTCTGTGACCCGGCTTTAGGTTCTCTGACCCGGCTTTGGTTTCTCTGACCGGCTTTGGTGTCTGTGACCCGGCTTTGGTATCTGTGGCCCGGCTATGGGTTCTGTGACCCGGCTTTGGATTCTGTGACCCGGCTTTAGGTTCTCTGACCCGGCTTTGGTTTCTCTGACCGGCTTTGGTGTCTGTGACCCGGCTTTGGTATCTGTGGCCCGGCTATGGGTTCTGTGACCCGGCTTTGGATTCTGTGACCCGGCTTTAGGTTCTCTGACCCGGCTTTGGTTTCTCTGACCGGCTTTGGTGTCTGTGACCCGGCTTTGGTATCTGTGGCCCGGCTATGGGTTCTGTGACCCGGCTTTGGATTCTGTGACCCGGCTTTAGGTTCTCTGACCCGGCTTTGGTTTCTCTGACCGGCTTTGGTGTCTGTGACCCGGCTTTGGTATCTGTGGCCCGGCTATGGGTTCTGTGACCCGGCTTTGGATTCTGTGACCCGGCTTTAGGTTCTCTGACCCGGCTTTGGTTTCTCTGACCGGCTTTGGTGTCTGTGACCCGGCTTTGGTATCTGTGGCCCGGCTATGGGTTCTGTGACCCGGCTTTGGATTCTGTGACCCGGCTTTAGGTTCTCTGACCCGGCTTTGGTTTCTCTGACCGGCTTTGGTGTCTGTGACCCGGCTTTGGTATCTGTGGCCCGGCTATGGGTTCTGTGACCCGGCTTTGGATTCTGTGACCCGGCTTTAGGTTCTCTGACCCGGCTTTGGTTTCTCTGACCGGCTTTGGTGTCTGTGACCCGGCTTTGGTATCTGTGGCCCGGCTATGGGTTCTGTGACCCGGCTTTGGATTCTGTGACCCGGCTTTAGGTTCTCTGACCCGGCTTTGGTTTCTCTGACCGGCTTTGGTGTCTGTGACCCGGCTTTGGTATCTGTGGCCCGGCTATGGGTTCTGTGACCCGGCTTTGGATTCTGTGACCCGGCTTTAGGTTCTCTGACCCGGCTTTGGTTTCTCTGACCGGCTTTGGTGTCTGTGACCCGGCTTTGGTATCTGTGGCCCGGCTATGGGTTCTGTGACCCGGCTTTGGATTCTGTGACCCGGCTTTAGGTTCTCTGACCCGGCTTTGGTTTCTCTGACCGGCTTTGGTGTCTGTGACCCGGCTTTGGTATCTGTGGCCCGGCTATGGGTTCTGTGACCCGGCTTTGGATTCTGTGACCCGGCTTTAGGTTCTCTGACCCGGCTTTGGTTTCTCTGACCGGCTTTGGTGTCTGTGACCCGGCTTTGGTATCTGTGGCCCGGCTATGGGTTCTGTGACCCGGCTTTGGATTCTGTGACCCGGCTTTAGGTTCTCTGACCCGGCTTTGGTTTCTCTGACCGGCTTTGGTGTCTGTGACCCGGCTTTGGTATCTGTGGCCCGGCTATGGGTTCTGTGACCCGGCTTTGGATTCTGTGACCCGGCTTTAGGTTCTCTGACCCGGCTTTGGTTTCTCTGACCGGCTTTGGTGTCTGTGACCCGGCTTTGGTATCTGTGGCCCGGCTATGGGTTCTGTGACCCGGCTTTGGATTCTGTGACCCGGCTTTAGGTTCTCTGACCCGGCTTTGGTTTCTCTGACCGGCTTTGGTGTCTGTGACCCGGCTTTGGTATCTGTGGCCCGGCTATGGGTTCTGTGACCCGGCTTTGGATTCTGTGACCCGGCTTTAGGTTCTCTGACCCGGCTTTGGTTTCTCTGACCGGCTTTGGTGTCTGTGACCCGGCTTTGGTATCTGTGGCCCGGCTATGGGTTCTGTGACCCGGCTTTGGATTCTGTGACCCGGCTTTAGGTTCTCTGACCCGGCTTTGGTTTCTCTGACCGGCTTTGGTGTCTGTGACCCGGCTTTGGTATCTGTGGCCCGGCTATGGGTTCTGTGACCCGGCTTTGGTTTCTGTGCTCCGGCTTTGGTTTGTTGACCCGGCTTTGGTTTCTGTGACCCGGCTTTGGTTTCTGTGATTTGGCTTTGGTTTCTGTGACCCGGCTTTGGTTTCTGTGACCCGGCTTTGGTTTATGGGACCTGGCTTTGGTTTCTATGACCCGGCTTTGGTTTCTGTGACCCGGCTTTGGTTTCCGTGACTTGGCTTTGGTTTCTGTGACCTGGTTTTGGTTTCTGTGACCCGACTTTGGTTTATGTGACCTCGGCTTTGGTTTCTGTGACCCGGCTTTCGTTTCTCTGACCTGGCTTTGGTTTCTGTGACCTGGCTTTGGATTGTGTGACACGGCTTTGCTTTCTGTGACCCAGCTTTGTTTTCCGTGACTCGGCTTTTGTTTCTGTGACCCAGCTTTGGTTTTTGTGACCCGGCTTTGGTTTCTGTGACCCGGCATTGGTTTCTGTGACCCCGCTTTGGTTTATGTGACCTGGCTTTGGTTTATGTGACCCGGCTTGTGTTCTGTGACCTGGCTTTGGTTTCTGTGACCCGGCTTTCGATTTTGTGACCCGACTTTGGCTTATGTGACCCGGCTTTGGTTTCGATGACCGGGCTTTGGTTTCTGTGCTCTGGCTTTGGTTCGTTGACCCAGCTTTGGTTTATGTGACCCGGCTTTGGTTTCTGTGACACATCTTTGGTTTCTGTGACCCGGCTTTGGTTTCTATGACCCGGCTTTGGTTTCTGTGACCAGGCTTTGGTTTCCGTGACTTGGCTTTGGTTTCTCTGACCTGGCTTTGGTTTCTGTGACCCTGCTTGAGTTTCTGTGACCCGGCTCTGGTTGCTGTGACCCGGCTTTCGTTTCTCTGAACTGGCTTTGGTTTCTGTGAGCCGGCTTTGGTTTCTGTGACCCGGCTTTGGTTTCTGTGACCCGGCTATGATTTCTGTGACCCGGCTTTGGTTTTTGTGATTCGGCTTTAGTTTCTGTGACCCGGCTTTGGTTACTGTGACCAAGCTTTGGTTACAATGATCCGCCTTCGGTTTCTGTGATCCGGCTTTGGTTTCTGTGACCCGGCTTTGGTTTTCATTGCCAGGCTAAGGTTTCTGTGACCCGGCTTTCGTTTGTGTGACCCGGCCCTGGTTTTTGTGATCCGGCTTTGAGTTATGTGACCCGGCTTTGGTTTTTGTGACCCGGCTTTGGTTTCTGTGACCCGGCTTTGGTTTTTGTGACCCGGCTTTGGCTTTTGTGACCCGGCTTTGGTTTCGATGACCGGGCTTTGGTTTCTGTGCTCCAACTTTGGTTCGTTGACCCGGCTTTGGTTTCTGTGACTTGGCTAAGGTTTCTGTGACCCGGCTTTCGTTTGTGTGACCCGGCCCTGGTTTTTGTGATCCGGCTTTGAGTTATGTGACCCGGCTTTGGTTTTTGTGACCTGGCTTTGGTCTCTCTGACCCGGCTTTGGTTTCTATGACCCGGCTTTATTTTGTGTATCCCGTCTTTGGTTTATGTGACCCGGCTTTGATTTCTGTGACCGGCTTTGGTTTCTGTGACCCGGCCTTGGTGTCTGTGGACCGGCTTTGGTTTCTGTGACCCGGCCTTGGTGTCTGTGGACCGGCTTTGGTTTCTGTGACCCGGCCTTGGTGTCTGTGGACCGGCTTTGGTTTCTGTGACCCGGCCTTGGTGTCTGTGGACCGGCTTTGGTTTCTGTGACCCGGCCTTGGTGTCTGTGGACCGGCTTTGGTTTCTGTGACCCGGCCTTGGTGTCTGTGGACCGGCTTTGGTTTCTGTGACCCGGCCTTGGTGTCTGTGGACCGGCTTTGGTTTCTGTGACCCGGCCTTGGTGTCTGTGGACCGGCTTTGGTTTCTGTGACCCGGCCTTGGTGTCTGTGGACCGGCTTTGGTTTCTGTGACCCGGCCTTGGTGTCTGTGGACCGGCTTTGGTTTCTGTGACCCGGCCTTGGTGTCTGTGGACCGGCTTTGGTTTCTGTGACCCGGCCTTGGTGTCTGTGGACCGGCTTTGGTTTCTGTGACCCGGCCTTGGTGTCTGTGGACCGGCTTTGGTTTCTGTGACCCGGCCTTGGTGTCTGTGGACCGGCTTTGGTTTCTGTGACCCGGCCTTGGTGTCTGTGGACCGGCTTTGGTTTCTGTGACCCGGCCTTGGTGTCTGTGGACCGGCTTTGGTTTCTGTGACCCGGCCTTGGTGTCTGTGGACCGGCTTTGGTTTCTGTGACCCGGCCTTGGTGTCTGTGGACCGGCTTTGGTTTCTGTGACCCGGCCTTGGTGTCTGTGGACCGGCTTTGGTTTCTGTGACCCGGCCTTGGTGTCTGTGGACCGGCTTTGGTTTCTGTGACCCGGCCTTGGTGTCTGTGGACCGGCTTTGGTTTCTGTGACCCGGCCTTGGTGTCTGTGGACCGGCTTTGGTTTCTGTGACCCGGCCTTGGTGTCTGTGGACCGGCTTTGGTTTCTGTGACCCGGCCTTGGTGTCTGTGGACCGGCTTTGGTTTCTGTGACCCGGCCTTGGTGTCTGTGGACCGGCTTTGGTTTCTGTGACCCGGCCTTGGTGTCTGTGGACCGGCTTTGGTTTCTGTGACCCGGCCTTGGTGTCTGTGGACCGGCTTTGGTTTCTGTGACCCGGCCTTGGTGTCTGTGGACCGGCTTTGGTTTCTGTGACCCGGCCTTGGTGTCTGTGGACCGGCTTTGGTTTCTGTGACCCGGCCTTGGTGTCTGTGGACCGGCTTTGGTTTCTGTGACCCGGCCTTGGTGTCTGTGGACCGGCTTTGGTTTCTGTGACCCGGCCTTGGTGTCTGTGGACCGGCTTTGGTTTCTGTGACCCGGCCTTGGTGTCTGTGGACCGGCTTTGGTTTCTGTGACCCGGCCTTGGTGTCTGTGGACCGGCTTTGGTTTCTGTGACCCGGCCTTGGTGTCTGTGGACCGGCTTTGGTTTCTGTGACCCGGCCTTGGTGTCTGTGGACCGGCTTTGGTTTCTGTGACCCGGCCTTGGTGTCTGTGGACCGGCTTTGGTTTCTGTGACCCGGCCTTGGTGTCTGTGGACCGGCTTTGGTTTCTGTGACCCGGCCTTGGTGTCTGTGGACCGGCTTTGGTTTCTGTGACCCGGCCTTGGTGTCTGTGGACCGGCTTTGGTTTCTGTGACCCGGCCTTGGTGTCTGTGGACCGGCTTTGGTTTCTGTGACCCGGCCTTGGTGTCTGTGGACCGGCTTTGGTTTCTGTGACCCGGCCTTGGTGTCTGTGGACCGGCTTTGGTTTCTGTGACCCGGCCTTGGTGTCTGTGGACCGGCTTTGGTTTCTGTGACCCGGCCTTGGTGTCTGTGGACCGGCTTTGGTTTCTGTGACCCGGCCTTGGTGTCTGTGGACCGGCTTTGGTTTCTGTGACCCGGCCTTGGTGTCTGTGGACCGGCTTTGGTTTCTGTGACCCGGCCTTGGTGTCTGTGGACCGGCTTTGGTTTCTGTGACCCGGCCTTGGTGTCTGTGGACCGGCTTTGGTTTCTGTGACCCGGCCTTGGTGTCTGTGGACCGGCTTTGGTTTCTGTGACCCGGCCTTGGTGTCTGTGGACCGGCTTTGGTTTCTGTGACCCGGCCTTGGTGTCTGTGGACCGGCTTTGGTTTCTGTGACCCGGCCTTGGTGTCTGTGGACCGGCTTTGGTTTCTGTGACCCGGCCTTGGTGTCTGTGGACCGGCTTTGGTTTCTGTGACCCGGCCTTGGTGTCTGTGGACCGGCTTTGGTTTCTGTGACCCGGCCTTGGTGTCTGTGGACCGGCTTTGGTTTCTGTGACCCGGCCTTGGTGTCTGTGGACCGGCTTTGGTTTCTGTGACCCGGCCTTGGTGTCTGTGGACCGGCTTTGGTTTCTGTGACCCGGCCTTGGTGTCTGTGGACCGGCTTTGGTTTCTGTGACCCGGCCTTGGTGTCTGTGGACCGGCTTTGGTTTCTGTGACCCGGCCTTGGTGTCTGTGGACCGGCTTTGGTTTCTGTGACCCGGCCTTGGTGTCTGTGGACCGGCTTTGGTTTCTGTGACCCGGCCTTGGTGTCTGTGGACCGGCTTTGGTTTCTGTGACCCGGCCTTGGTGTCTGTGGACCGGCTTTGGTTTCTGTGACCCGGCCTTGGTGTCTGTGGACCGGCTTTGGTTTCTGTGACCCGGCCTTGGTGTCTGTGGACCGGCTTTGGTTTCTGTGACCCGGCCTTGGTGTCTGTGGACCGGCTTTGGTTTCTGTGACCCGGCCTTGGTGTCTGTGGACCGGCTTTGGTTTCTGTGACCCGGCCTTGGTGTCTGTGGACCGGCTTTGGTTTCTGTGACCCGGCCTTGGTGTCTGTGGACCGGCTTTGGTTTCTGTGACCCGGCCTTGGTGTCTGTGGACCGGCTTTGGTTTCTGTGACCCGGCCTTGGTGTCTGTGGACCGGCTTTGGTTTCTGTGACCCGGCCTTGGTGTCTGTGGACCGGCTTTGGTTTCTGTGACCCGGCCTTGGTGTCTGTGGACCGGCTTTGGTTTCTGTGACCCGGCCTTGGTGTCTGTGGACCGGCTTTGGTTTCTGTGACCCGGCCTTGGTGTCTGTGGACCGGCTTTGGTTTCTGTGACCCGGCCTTGGTGTCTGTGGACCGGCTTTGGTTTCTGTGACCCGGCCTTGGTGTCTGTGGACCGGCTTTGGTTTCTGTGACCCGGCCTTGGTGTCTGTGGACCGGCTTTGGTTTCTGTGACCCGGCCTTGGTGTCTGTGGACCGGCTTTGGTTTCTGTGACCCGGCCTTGGTGTCTGTGGACCGGCTTTGGTTTCTGTGACCCGGCCTTGGTGTCTGTGGACCGGCTTTGGTTTCTGTGACCCGGCCTTGGTGTCTGTGGACCGGCTTTGGTTTCTGTGACCCGGCCTTGGTGTCTGTGGACCGGCTTTGGTTTCTGTGACCCGGCCTTGGTGTCTGTGGACCGGCTTTGGTTTCTGTGACCCGGCCTTGGTGTCTGTGGACCGGCTTTGGTTTCTGTGACCCGGCCTTGGTGTCTGTGGACCGGCTTTGGTTTCTGTGACCCGGCCTTGGTGTCTGTGGACCGGCTTTGGTTTCTGTGACCCGGCCTTGGTGTCTGTGGACCGGCTTTGGTTTCTGTGACCCGGCCTTGGTGTCTGTGGACCGGCTTTGGTTTCTGTGACCCGGCCTTGGTGTCTGTGGACCGGCTTTGGTTTCTGTGACCCGGCCTTGGTGTCTGTGGACCGGCTTTGGTTTCTGTGACCCGGCCTTGGTGTCTGTGGACCGGCTTTGGTTTCTGTGACCCGGCCTTGGTGTCTGTGGACCGGCTTTGGTTTCTGTGACCCGGCCTTGGTGTCTGTGGACCGGCTTTGGTTTCTGTGACCCGGCCTTGGTGTCTGTGGACCGGCTTTGGTTTCTGTGACCCGGCCTTGGTGTCTGTGGACCGGCTTTGGTTTCTGTGACCCGGCCTTGGTGTCTGTGGACCGGCTTTGGTTTCTGTGACCCGGCCTTGGTGTCTGTGGACCGGCTTTGGTTTCTGTGACCCGGCCTTGGTGTCTGTGGACCGGCTTTGGTTTCTGTGACCCGGCTTTGATTTCTGTGACCCGGCTTTTGTTTGTGTGACCCGGCTTTGGCTTTGGTTTCTGTGACCCGGCTTTGGTTTCTATGACCCAGCTTTGGTTTCGGTGACCCGGCTTTGGTTTCTGTAACCCGGCTTTGGTGTCCGTGGACCGGCTTTGGTTTCTGTGACCCGGCTTTGGTTTCTGTGACTTGGCTTTGGTTTCTGTGACCCAGTTTTGGTTTCTAAGACCCGGATTTTAGTTTCTATGACCCGGCCTTGGTTTCTGTGACCCGGCTTTGGATTTTGTGACCCGGCTTTGGTGTCTCTGACCCGGCTTTGGTTTCTGTGACCCGGCTTTGGTTTTTGTGACCTGGCTTTGGTTTGATATGACCCTGCTCTGGATTCTGTGACTTGGTTTTGGTTTCTGTGACTTGGCTTTGATCTCTGTGACATGGCTTTGGTTTTTGTGACCTGGTTCTGGTTTCTGCGATCAAGATTTGGTTTCTGTCACCCGGCTTTGGTTTCTATGACCGGGCTTTGGTTTCTGTGCTCCGGCTTTGGTTCGTTGACCCGGCTTTGGTTCCTGTGACCTGACTTTGGTTTCTGTGATCCGGCTTTGGTTTCTGTGACCCGCCTTCGGTTTCTGTGACCCGGCTTTGGTTTCTGTGACCCTGCTTTGGTTTCTATGGCCCGGCTTTGGTTTCTGTGACCCGGCTTTGGTTTGTGTGACTTGGCTTTGGTTTCTCTGACCCGGCTTTGCTTTCTGTGACCCGACTTTGGTTTCTGTGACCCGACTTTGGTTTCTGTGACCTGGCTTTGGTTTCTATGACCTGGCTTTGGTTTGTGTGACCCGGCTTTGCTTTCTGTGACCCGGCTTTGTTTTCTGTGACTCGGCTTTTGTTTATGTGACCTGGCTTTGGTTTCTCTGACCGGCTTTGGTTTCTGTGACCCGGCTTTGGTTTCAGTGACCCGGCTTTGGTTTCTGTGACCCGGCTTCGGTTTCTATGACCCGGCTTTGGTTTTGTGACCCGGCTTTGGTTTTTGGGACCCAGCTTTGGTTTCTGGGATCCGGCTTTGGTTTCTGTGACCAGGCTTTGGTTTCTATGACCCGGCTTTGGTTTCTGTGACCCGGCTTCGGTTTCTATGACCCGGCTTTGGTTTTGTGACCCGGCTTTGGTTTTTGGGACCCAGCTTTGGTTTCTGGGATCCGGCTTTGGTTTCTGTGACCAGGCTTTGGTTTCTATGACCCGGCTTTGGTTTCTGTGACCCGGCTTCGGTTTCTATGACCCGGCTTTGGTTTTGTGACCCGGCTTTGGTTTTTGGGACCCAGCTTTGGTTTCTGGGATCCGGCTTTGGTTTCTGTGACCAGGCTTTGGTTTCTATGACCCGGCTTTGGTTTCTGTGACCCGGCTTCGGTTTCTATGACCCGGCTTTGGTTTTGTGACCCGGCTTTGGTTTTTGGGACCCAGCTTTGGTTTCTGGGATCCGGCTTTGGTTTCTGTGACCAGGCTTTGGTTTCTATGACCCGGCTTTGGTTTCTGTGACCCGGCTTCGGTTTCTATGACCCGGCTTTGGTTTTGTGACCCGGCTTTGGTTTTTGGGACCCAGCTTTGGTTTCTGGGATCCGGCTTTGGTTTCTGTGACCAGGCTTTGGTTTCTATGACCCGGCTTTGGTTTCTGTGACCCGGCTTCGGTTTCTATGACCCGGCTTTGGTTTTGTGACCCGGCTTTGGTTTTTGGGACCCAGCTTTGGTTTCTGGGATCCGGCTTTGGTTTCTGTGACCAGGCTTTGGTTTCTATGACCCGGCTTTGGTTTCTGTGACCCGGCTTCGGTTTCTATGACCCGGCTTTGGTTTTGTGACCCGGCTTTGGTTTTTGGGACCCAGCTTTGGTTTCTGGGATCCGGCTTTGGTTTCTGTGACCAGGCTTTGGTTTCTATGACCCGGCTTTGGTTTCTGTGACCCGGCTTCGGTTTCTATGACCCGGCTTTGGTTTTGTGACCCGGCTTTGGTTTTTGGGACCCAGCTTTGGTTTCTGGGATCCGGCTTTGGTTTCTGTGACCAGGCTTTGGTTTCTATGACCCGGCTTTGGTTTCTGTGACCCGGCTTCGGTTTCTATGACCCGGCTTTGGTTTTGTGACCCGGCTTTGGTTTTTGGGACCCAGCTTTGGTTTCTGGGATCCGGCTTTGGTTTCTGTGACCAGGCTTTGGTTTCTATGACCCGGCTTTGGTTTCTGTGACCCGGCTTCGGTTTCTATGACCCGGCTTTGGTTTTGTGACCCGGCTTTGGTTTTTGGGACCCAGCTTTGGTTTCTGGGATCCGGCTTTGGTTTCTGTGACCAGGCTTTGGTTTCTATGACCCGGCTTTGGTTTCTGTGACCCGGCTTCGGTTTCTATGACCCGGCTTTGGTTTTGTGACCCGGCTTTGGTTTTTGGGACCCAGCTTTGGTTTCTGGGATCCGGCTTTGGTTTCTGTGACCAGGCTTTGGTTTCTATGACCCGGCTTTGGTTTCTGTGACCCGGCTTCGGTTTCTATGACCCGGCTTTGGTTTTGTGACCCGGCTTTGGTTTTTGGGACCCAGCTTTGGTTTCTGGGATCCGGCTTTGGTTTCTGTGACCAGGCTTTGGTTTCTATGACCCGGCTTTGGTTTCTGTGACCCGGCTTCGGTTTCTATGACCCGGCTTTGGTTTTGTGACCCGGCTTTGGTTTTTGGGACCCAGCTTTGGTTTCTGGGATCCGGCTTTGGTTTCTGTGACCAGGCTTTGGTTTCTATGACCCGGCTTTGGTTTCTGTGACCCGGCTTCGGTTTCTATGACCCGGCTTTGGTTTTGTGACCCGGCTTTGGTTTTTGGGACCCAGCTTTGGTTTCTGGGATCCGGCTTTGGTTTCTGTGACCAGGCTTTGGTTTCTATGACCCGGCTTTGGTTTCTGTGACCCGGCTTCGGTTTCTATGACCCGGCTTTGGTTTTGTGACCCGGCTTTGGTTTTTGGGACCCAGCTTTGGTTTCTGGGATCCGGCTTTGGTTTCTGTGACCAGGCTTTGGTTTCTATGACCCGGCTTTGGTTTCTGTGACCCGGCTTCGGTTTCTATGACCCGGCTTTGGTTTTGTGACCCGGCTTTGGTTTTTGGGACCCAGCTTTGGTTTCTGGGATCCGGCTTTGGTTTCTGTGACCAGGCTTTGGTTTCTATGACCCGGCTTTGGTTTCTGTGACCCGGCTTCGGTTTCTATGACCCGGCTTTGGTTTTGTGACCCGGCTTTGGTTTTTGGGACCCAGCTTTGGTTTCTGGGATCCGGCTTTGGTTTCTGTGACCAGGCTTTGGTTTCTATGACCCGGCTTTGGTTTCTGTGACCCGGCTTCGGTTTCTATGACCCGGCTTTGGTTTTGTGACCCGGCTTTGGTTTTTGGGACCCAGCTTTGGTTTCTGGGATCCGGCTTTGGTTTCTGTGACCAGGCTTTGGTTTCTATGACCCGGCTTTGGTTTCTGTGACCCGGCTTCGGTTTCTATGACCCGGCTTTGGTTTTGTGACCCGGCTTTGGTTTTTGGGACCCAGCTTTGGTTTCTGGGATCCGGCTTTGGTTTCTGTGACCAGGCTTTGGTTTCTATGACCCGGCTTTGGTTTCTGTGACCCGGCTTCGGTTTCTATGACCCGGCTTTGGTTTTGTGACCCGGCTTTGGTTTTTGGGACCCAGCTTTGGTTTCTGGGATCCGGCTTTGGTTTCTGTGACCAGGCTTTGGTTTCTATGACCCGGCTTTGGTTTCTGTGACCCGGCTTCGGTTTCTATGACCCGGCTTTGGTTTTGTGACCCGGCTTTGGTTTTTGGGACCCAGCTTTGGTTTCTGGGATCCGGCTTTGGTTTCTGTGACCAGGCTTTGGTTTCTATGACCCGGCTTTGGTTTCTGTGACCCGGCTTCGGTTTCTATGACCCGGCTTTGGTTTTGTGACCCGGCTTTGGTTTTTGGGACCCAGCTTTGGTTTCTGGGATCCGGCTTTGGTTTCTGTGACCAGGCTTTGGTTTCTATGACCCGGCTTTGGTTTCTGTGACCCGGCTTCGGTTTCTATGACCCGGCTTTGGTTTTGTGACCCGGCTTTGGTTTTTGGGACCCAGCTTTGGTTTCTGGGATCCGGCTTTGGTTTCTGTGACCAGGCTTTGGTTTCTATGACCCGGCTTTGGTTTCTGTGACCCGGCTTCGGTTTCTATGACCCGGCTTTGGTTTTGTGACCCGGCTTTGGTTTTTGGGACCCAGCTTTGGTTTCTGGGATCCGGCTTTGGTTTCTGTGACCAGGCTTTGGTTTCTATGACCCGGCTTTGGTTTCTGTGACCCGGCTTCGGTTTCTATGACCCGGCTTTGGTTTTGTGACCCGGCTTTGGTTTTTGGGACCCAGCTTTGGTTTCTGGGATCCGGCTTTGGTTTCTGTGACCAGGCTTTGGTTTCTATGACCCGGCTTTGGTTTCTGTGACCCGGCTTCGGTTTCTATGACCCGGCTTTGGTTTTGTGACCCGGCTTTGGTTTTTGGGACCCAGCTTTGGTTTCTGGGATCCGGCTTTGGTTTCTGTGACCAGGCTTTGGTTTCTATGACCCGGCTTTGGTTTCTGTGACCCGGCTTCGGTTTCTATGACCCGGCTTTGGTTTTGTGACCCGGCTTTGGTTTTTGGGACCCAGCTTTGGTTTCTGGGATCCGGCTTTGGTTTCTGTGACCAGGCTTTGGTTTCTATGACCCGGCTTTGGTTTCTGTGACCCGGCTTCGGTTTCTATGACCCGGCTTTGGTTTTGTGACCCGGCTTTGGTTTTTGGGACCCAGCTTTGGTTTCTGGGATCCGGCTTTGGTTTCTGTGACCAGGCTTTGGTTTCTATGACCCGGCTTTGGTTTCTGTGACCCGGCTTCGGTTTCTATGACCCGGCTTTGGTTTTGTGACCCGGCTTTGGTTTTTGGGACCCAGCTTTGGTTTCTGGGATCCGGCTTTGGTTTCTGTGACCAGGCTTTGGTTTCTATGACCCGGCTTTGGTTTCTGTGACCCGGCTTCGGTTTCTATGACCCGGCTTTGGTTTTGTGACCCGGCTTTGGTTTTTGGGACCCAGCTTTGGTTTCTGGGATCCGGCTTTGGTTTCTGTGACCAGGCTTTGGTTTCTATGACCCGGCTTTGGTTTCTGTGACCCGGCTTCGGTTTCTATGACCCGGCTTTGGTTTTGTGACCCGGCTTTGGTTTTTGGGACCCAGCTTTGGTTTCTGGGATCCGGCTTTGGTTTCTGTGACCAGGCTTTGGTTTCTATGACCCGGCTTTGGTTTCTGTGACCCGGCTTCGGTTTCTATGACCCGGCTTTGGTTTTGTGACCCGGCTTTGGTTTTTGGGACCCAGCTTTGGTTTCTGGGATCCGGCTTTGGTTTCTGTGACCAGGCTTTGGTTTCTATGACCCGGCTTTGGTTTCTGTGACCCGGCTTCGGTTTCTATGACCCGGCTTTGGTTTTGTGACCCGGATTTGGTTTTTGTGACCTGGCTTTGCTTTCTAGGACCCGGCTTTGGTTTCTGTGACCCGGCTTTGGTTTCTGTGACCCGGCTTTCGTTTCTGTGACCCCGCTTTGGTTTGTGTGACCTGGCTTTAATTTCTGTGACCCGGCTTTAGTTCTGTGACCTGGCTTTGGTTGCTGTGACCCGGCTTTTCTTTCTATGATCTGGCTTTGGATTCTGTGACCCGGCTTTGGTTTCTGTGACCGGGCTTTGGTTTCTGTGCTCCAGCTTTGGTTCGTTGATCCGGCTTTGGTTTCTATGACCCGACTTTAGTTTCTGTGATCCGGCTTTGGTTTCTGTGACCCGCCTTTGGTTTCTGTGACCCGGCTTTGGTTTCTGTTACCCTGCTTTGTTTTCTATGGCCCGGCTCGCCTTCTGTGACCCGACTTTGGTTTCTGTGACCCGGCTTTCGTTTCTGTGACCCGGCCTTGGTTTTTGTGACGCGGCTTTCATTTTTCTGACCTGGCTTTGGTTTCTGTGACCTGGCTTTGGTTTGTGTGACCCGGCTTTGCTTTCTGTGACCCGGCTTTGTTTTCTGTGACTCGGCTTTTGTTTATGTGACCTGGCTTTGGTTTCTCTGACCAGCTTTGGTTTCTGTGACCCGGCTTTGGTT
>SZWC01010331.1:2406-32108 GCA_023375785.1 Penium margaritaceum
GACAGATGGATAGATGGATAGATGGATAGATGGATAGATGGATAGATGGATAGATGGATAGATGGATAGATGGATAGATGGATAGATGGATAGATGGATAGATGGATAGATGGATAGATGGATAGATAGATAGATATATAGATAGATAGATAGATAGATAGATAGATAGATAGATAGAGAGATAGATAGATGGATGGATGGATGGATGGATGGATGGACGGATGGATGGATGGATAGATAGATAGATAGATAGATAGATAGATAGAGAGATAGATAGATGGATGGATGGATGGATGCATGGATGGATGGATGGATGGATGGATGGATGGATGGATGGATGGATGGATGGATGGACGGATGGATGGATGGATAGATAGATAGATAGATAGATAGATAGATAGATAGATAGATAGATAGATAGATAGATAGATAGATAGATAGATAGATAGGTAGATAGATAGATAGGTATGTAGTGGCCCTCTAGCAAACATAGGCGTAGCAGTTGCAACAACAAGTCGCAGAGGGTGCAGGGGACACATCTCTTGACCAGGACATTGCCACGGCGTGGTTATTGCTGTACAAGAGGGACGAGGGACCATCTATGGCAAACATGTGCTTTGTGGAGTGGGGATAGTGTTGATTTGTATGCACCTTGTCCAGTGGCCAGCTGGCTGGTTGCACGGAAAGACAAGGCATGCAGTGCTCTATGGAGTACATCCCCTTGGTCTGTTTTGAGGTAGGCAAGGAATGCACTGGCCATAACGGGTATGTCTCCTCGAGATTAGCATAGGAAACAAAACATTGTGGCCTAGTTGGGACAGGCACCGGAGCTCATGGGTTGCGAGCTAAAACCCCGCGACGGACGCATTTTTCTTTATGGCCCAAAATGGGAAAGGACGCTTGTAGGAAGCTTACTCGAGCCTGGCTTGAGGATGATATTTGGCGATCTTAGGACGCACCAAGTAGGACTGTAGGCTGAGGTTGGTTCCTGTGCAGCCAATATGAGTAGAAGAATTAGCAGTGCTGTGCAAGTGTGAAAGCCTGTGCCCTGAATGCACCCATTTACAATTCTTGCTTTGAGAATCCAAACAGAGTGTCCAACCAAGGGTAGAAACTAAAGACATTCATGCGGACTTTGTTAGGTTGCAAACGAACAAACCTAAAGTGTGGATCCATTGCTTGAGGGTTATATGTTATCTTGGTTGCAATACCAAGAGCAGTTGGCGGCATCCCATGTCGGGACCCGTTTTCTACACCGTTGCTATTCGGCGCATGAACAAAAGGTTATGGGCCCACACTTCTGGTTCTAAGGCACACTTCCAAGACCGACTAGTGCGTGGTCTTGCAGGGCGCATAGATACAATAGGGACACAAACATTGGATGGCTCCATTTTCTCCATCGGCGCCATCGGCTTCTTCCGGTACAGTGCATGTACTAGGCGGACTAGGGGACGAGGAACAACGCTGTCCATGTTGGAGAAGACCCTCGAGCCCCAACAGGATGAAGCTCTACCCCGCTAGAAGGTGGTACTAACCCGAGTTTTTTCAGGACGGCACCATCACCCTAGGCGATCATCGGCAGCAGGGGTATACAACAGAGCCAACTGCACCTTTGACAATGGTCGCAATCAGCAGCCTCATCAGCCTCAATGAAGCAGAGTAGCAATGAAGGAGAGAAGACGAGCAACCGCCAACATAGCGGATCTGACTCAAGCCCGCCTTGAGGCGAGTATGTCAAAATTCATGGGGACAGGTTTTTGCTTGTTGAAATGGCACTTTGAGATTGTGATGAACGTGCGTGGCTACCTCGACATCCAAAAGGAGACCAAGACAACACCCGCTGATGCAATTGTGACCACGCATACGGCTGACCTTGTAGCATGGATGATGAAGAATAACATGGCCCTTGACATACTTCGAATGTCCATCAACGATACTCAACACTCCCACATCATAGGATGCACGTTGGCTGCTGAGGCCTACGCAAAACTCTCACTCGTGCATGAATCTAACGCCCTAGCAAACCAACTCCTCATCTTCCAAAGGTTGATGTTGATGAGGGTGAGCAAAGGAGAATCGATACCCGCATTTTTGTAGTTGTTCAAAAATGTTCTACAAGAGGTCTAGCAAATGGAATAGAATTTGGAATCCGACATGCATGCCATGATCCTTTTGATGGCGCTGCCGGAAAGCTTGGGGTCCTTGATCATTGTATTTGGCAGTTGGAAGGAGGCAGATCTGACATATGAGGCTGTCACCAAAAGTGTCCGTAACGAGTCCATGAGAAGCAGTGGCAATGAGGCAAATATCTCAGCCTATGCCTCTCACTTCGGTGGACAAGGTGCAAGCTCTCGCTCTGGTCAAGGAAAGAGCGGAAGCGGTGGTGGTGGAGGGAAAGGTAATGGTGGCGAGAAGAGTTCCAAGAAGCTCGACAATTGTCACAACTGTGGCAAGGCTGGGCTCTGGGCTAGGGACTACCGTAGCTGCAGGAAAGAAGGCGAGAACAAAACTGGGAAGGAGAAGAAGGAGCTCACCAGCGTAATGGCTGAAGGGTTTCCCATGAATGGGGCAGCCCTCCTTAGGCGTGGGGTAGTTGCCATTGACTCGAGCACCAACCACCACTCATCAAAAGAGAAAGGTGGATTTGTCTCCGTGGCCGAATCTAACATGCGCATCAAGTGTGCAAATGGCGGCGTTGTCCAAGCCATGGGCAAAGGGGACAACGTGATCATATTCAACGTGAATGGTGTGTAGAAGGTGGTCAACCTTCAAAAGGTGGTGTACATGACCTCCTTTGTAACGAACCTGCTGTTGATCTCACAAATGACCGACAACAACATGACAGTGGTGTTTACCAAGAAGGAAGCCGTGGCCTTAAAAGATGAGAATATACAAATTTTGTACACCACAGAGGACCTCATGCTTCAAGTTCCAAGAGTCGACGACCTCCACGTGCTTCAAACCAAAGTCACCAAGATTCTGGATGAGTGATGGCATGTGCCACCAGGACAGTGGCACCAAAGCCAAAGAATGCACCACCGGTGACTGCTACGGCCGCCACATCAACCAAGGACACAGAGGCTAAGCTGTGGCACTGGCGATTTGGCCACGTGGCCAATAGCACGCTACAGAAGATGGAAGAGAAAGAGGTAGTCCGCGGAATACAAGGGTACACCATGAAGCATGGAGAAGCATATTCGTTGTGTGAACCATGCCTCCAAGCAAAGGCAAAGAAGAAGCCGTTTGGGAGTGGAGTTCAACAAGCAAAGGATGTCTTGGAGCTGATCCATAGTAATGTGTGTTGAAGATTTGCCCCTCTGCATGCCCAAGTGCGGCGCCGGGAGGCGCCAACGAGCCGCCAGAGAGAGGAAAATCCTTGTCGACGGATCTGGAGACTCAAGGCTTGCTTGGATCCTAACATGGAAGACTGTCCCTAAAATTTGACAAGTCGTTGAATCCGGTGGAAGTTGTTTCACTAGAATCGGACAAGTAACGAGGGAGATATGGGCTTCCAAAGTTGGGGTGTGCGCGGCGGCTCTAGGAGTCAGCCGCAGTTCAACCGGAGGTGGATAATCCACCTGACCAAGTAACAAAAGTCCATCTGCAGATTTTGCTCCAGAAGGGCTGCAGAGGCGTCTGGCAAATGATCCGCCGGATGCCAGTAGTGCAGTTTGTTACTGAGGGACAGCCAAATTTCTGGCTCGGCATCCGGAACTCAGTAGTACATTTTGTTACTCGGGGACTTCGTCAAAATTCCGACTGCACGTCCGCGAACAGGTTCTGACCCACGTCCATCCCCATCACCAAACTCAATGATTAACTCATCAAAACAGACCCCAAAGGTGCAAGGGGCGCCGCCACTAGGCGTAGGGACATCTGCGCCTCCAGAAACGCGTTTTGATGGGTCCTTGGTGTGTGAAGGCGCCTTGGCGGGCGACGTGGTGCACGCCGCCAAGTGAGCGGCTGGTTTGGGGTGCTGCGTTTTGACTGACGTAGCGGGAGCTACGGTCATCCAAATTGCGCATGGTTTGGTGCGTTGGAGAGCTCATGACTAGCCCTACAAATGTTTAGATCATGTCCATGTTTGAAAAAAAAACAAAATTGCATTATTCCCTTCGCAAACGTGAGTGTCTCACATTTGCCTTCAACTCCCAGAAATATAGCATGGGGTGACCAGAAAGCTCACGCTTAGACTCAGAATCTGCACAAAACATCGCAGTGAACACACAGTAGACCCGTCCAGCACGTTGGAACTGCCTCCACCTGGGGGCCATTTTCTGACAAAGGGTTATGGGCCCACGGCCCTGACCGGTCTACAATCGCTCACGGCTTTCGCGGGAGACGGGATCGTTGTTAGGGACGACATCGCCGTCAAGCTCTGAGGTCCTGGAGTTCACGACTGCGTAAATGGCGCAGAAGGAGATACAGCCCATCCAGAAGTATGTAGGTGGCCCTGGCTAAAGGCTATGGAGGTGGCACTTTGAGCTGCACCTCGCGCATAAGGGGCTACTGGAGGTCATGAAGGGAACGAAAATCCTGGACAAAGCGACGGCGACAGAAGCTCAGAAGGCGGCCTTCACAAAGAAGAACACGGTGGCGCTCGTGCTGTTAGTGTCCAGGACGGCCGAGTCGCAGTGGGGCTACCTCCAGGGCTGCAAGCAAACAGCCAAAGCTTGGCAAAAACTCTGTGCCATCCATCAATCCAAGTCGCTGGCAAACAAAATCTTTGCAATGAAGCGACTCCTGACAGTGAGAATCGAGGAGGAGGATGATGTCATCACCACCATGCTGCAGATCGAGTCGCTTACCTCACAATGCAACGATGTGGGATGGAAGATCGACACGCAGCTGCAGGCAATGGCCCTGCTCATGACCCTTCCTGATAGTTGGAGCCCTCTCATTACAGTCTTGGGAGGGTGGGCAGAGGACAAGCTCACCTATGGCGCGGTCGCAGAGTGCATTCGCAACGAGGCGCAACGACGGAGCCGCGGGGAGTCCTCGTCGTCCTCATCGGCCCTTGTCACCAAAATGTGTGGTGGCGGAAGCGGGGCCAAGGGAAGTTGCGGACATGGCGGCGGCAAGAAGGGCACCAAGAAGGGTGCGTGCCGTAGCTACGGCAAGGAGGGCCATTGGGCCCGTGAGTGCACCAAGGAGGCAATGGCCGGTGGCAAAGACGCCAAAGGCAAGAATGCGCTCCTCAACGGCACTCAAAACCACTATCTCAAGAAGGCCAACCGGCGATGCCTTGACTCCGGAGAGGAGGAGCATACCCAGGTCGAGAAGGTCGGGTTCATCAACTACACCAATTCCAGCAAATCCATGGTGGTCGTGAACGACAAGGTCGAGCCGGCAGCTGGCCAAGGAGACGTGGACGTGGAGGTGGTGGTTGGTGGAAAGCGGGTGCAGCGCGTCATCAAGGACGTGCAGCATGTACCTGGCTTGGCTGATATTCTAAGTGTTAGCTGCCTGACTGACAAGAGGTACGAGGTGCTCTTTAGGATAACAGGGGTAGTCGTGCGAAAGGATGGTGGCGGCGAGCCTGTGTTGGAGGCTAAGCACGAGGGAGGCCTCTACATCGTGGAGACCAAGGTGATCTCCGCGGCGACAGATTAAGCAGACTTGTAGGAATGCACCATCAACCTGGCCAAAGGAAGGGGACCTGATGTGGAGCTGTCGCACCGATGACTGGGGCATTCCTCACCCGCAGTCGTGAAGGAGATGGTGGAGCGCGAGCTGGTATGCGGCCTCGTCATTGACGGTGCGGAAGAGGCGACAGATGCAACAGTGCACAAAAAGTGCGAGCCTTGCATTTTGGGCAAGGCGCGGTGCAAACCATTCAACAAGAACATAAATCGTGCCCCGGACCTGCTGGAGGTCGTGCACAGTGACGTGTGCGGACCATTCAAGACGGCGTCAAAGAGCGGCGCGCATTACTTTGTCACCTTCATTGATGACTACAGCAAAAACCTCTTTGTGTACTTGATGAAGCGAAAAGGCAAGGTCCTGGACCGGCTGAAGGAGTATGTCGCCGCGGTGGAGAGGCAGACTGACCAGAAGGTCAGAGCGCTACGCAGCGACAACGGCGGAGAATACGTGGGCTGTAGCGGGTGGATGAAGCAGCAGAGCATAAAGTGGTAACAAACTATGCCGTATTCACCTCAATCAAATGGCGTGGCGGAGCAGGTGAACCAGATGCTGCAGAACATGGTACGAACCATGTTGGTGGATGCAAAATTGCCGCAAAGCTTCTGGGTGGAAGCTGTGCGTACGGCGAGCTACACGATCAACCTCACTCCTACAGCGGTGCTGAAGGGGAGGAGCGGCTAGAAGACGCCGCAAGAGGTTTGGAGCCGGCGCAAGCCAAGTGTGGCACGCCTGAAAGTGTTCGGGTGCAAGGCACATGCGGTGGTGCAGGCTGCATACAGGTGTGACAGCAAGCTGGAGTCGCAGACAAATTCGTATCTCTTCCTTGGCTATGAGAGCATGCATAAGGCATACCGGCTTTACGACATGCGCAAGGAATAGGTAATCCGTAGCCGAGACTTCAAGTTTGACGAGCAGCAGAGCTACATCAGCAGCAACAACGTGGGTATGGTGAACTCTCCAAAGACGGGGGAGTGGTTCCAGCTCCTTGACTACGAGAAGGAGCCGGCGGACGCTGAAGTTGAGGATGCGGCATCAGAGCGTGAAGGTGCACCAGCGGTGGCAGCCAACACAGAGGACTCTTATGACAATCAAGCTGATGAGGAGATCCACTAGAAGGATCCGGCGGGTGAGGCACCTAGGATGCCAAGGCGTGTACTCCCAGCGGAGTGTGCATTGGGTGTCGGTGGAAAATCCACCAGACGCGCCGGTCGTTCGGGCGATGTTTCGCCAGAGCGAGAGAGATCCTTGGGGAGCCGTCCGGTGGATGATTCACCAGAGCGTCCTGAGTTGGAAGGATTGCTGCAGAGCGACGATGCGCCACCAAAACTACCGCACCGCAGCGGGAGGGAGCAAAAAACAGGGAAGCGCTTCGACGCAAGCACCGGTAGATGGATTGGCATGACGCGATGCATGCTAGCTGGATCAACGGAGTCGACTACTGTACAAGAGGCACTTGCACGGCCCGAAGGGGATCAATGGGACACAGCCATCGAATAGGAGCTGGCGTCCATCATGGAAAATGATACGTGGGAGCTGGTTGACCGGCCGAAAGATGCCAAGGTCATCGGCTCAAAGTGGGTCTTTAAGACCAAGTTCACAAAGGAAGGTGTGGTTGACAAGTACAAGGTGCGGCTGGTGGCAAAAGGTTACGCACAGCATAAGGGGGAGCACTATGATGAGACGTTTGCTCTTGTTGCCAAGTTCACAAGCATCCGGGCGATCCTTGCGGTGGCGGCCGCGAAGGACATGGAGCTCCACCAAATGGACGTAAAGACGGCCTTCCTCAACGGCATCATAGACAAAGAGATCTACATGGAGGTGCCANCAATGGGACGCAGCCATCAAATCGGAGCTGGCGTCCATCACGGAAAATGATATGTGGGAGCTGGTTGACAGGCCGAAAGATGCCAAGGTCATCGGCTCAAAGTGGGTCTTTAAGACCAAGTTCACAAAGGAAGGTGTGGTTGACAAGTACAAGGTGCGGCTGGTGGCAAAAGGTTACGCACAGCATAAGGGGGAGCACTATGATGAGACGTTTGCTCTTGTTGCCAAGTTCACAAGCATCCGGGCGATCCTTGCGGTGGCGGCCGCGAAGGACATGGAGCTCCACCAAATGGACGTAAAGACGGCCTTCCTCAACGGCATCATAGACAAAGAGATCTACGTGGAGGTGCCAAAGGGGGTGGAGGCGCCGGAGGGCAAGGTGTGTAAGCTTTGGAAGTCCTTGTACGTGCTAAAACAATCACCCAGATGCTGGTACGAACAGATGGACAGCTTCATGGCGCAACTCGGCTTCAAGCGTTGTGAGGTGGTTCACGGCATGTACGTACAGCGCGACAAATACCTCCATCACATTGTTACACTCTACGTGGACGACCTGATTGTGTGCTCAATGGATTTGCCGAGCCTACAGCAGCTGAAAGAACAGCTGAGGAGCACATTCCAGATGTCGGACATGGGGGGGCTGGAGTACTACCTCAGGGTAAGCATTACACGGAACCGGAGGACACGCACGCTTGAGGTGGGACAGGCCGGATACGTGGCCGAGGTGCTGAAGCGGTACGACATGAAGGATTGCAAACCAGTTGGCAGTCCAGTCTCCACAACCTGTGAACTGAGTGCGGCAATGGCGCCGCAAACAAAAGAAGAGCGGGAGGATATGGCAGGGGTGCCCTACCAATCGGCGGTGGGCAGCCTCGTGTACGACATGGTGGCGACTCAACCAGACCTGGCCTACGGGGTCGGCCAAGTGAGCAGGTACGTGGCCGATCCAGGGCCACGACACTGGCAGGCGGTCAGGCGCATCCCTTACTACCAACAAGCAACGCGGCATGCGCGCTTGAGGTTCGACGGCAAGGGGCGGGCGGACCCCTTGCGTTTGGTCTGCTACACGGACGCAGACTATGCTGGTGATGTGGACAAGCGGAAGTCCACATCCGGCTACGTGTTCTTCCTCGCTGGTGCAGCAGTCTCGTGGTGCAACAAAAAGCAAGACTGCGTCGCCACCTCCATAGTGGAAGCATAGTACATCGCGCTGGCCGAGGCGGTCAAGGAGGCGGTGTGGCTCCGCAGGTTGCTGGGGGAGCTGGGCGTGCCGCAGCAGGAGCCTACGGTGGTGCAAGAGGACAACACCGGCTCAATCTCGCTGACCAACAACCCGATGCAACACAGGAGGACAAAGCACATCGACGTGCGTTACCACTACGCACGGGACATGGTTGAAAAGGCGCAGGTGGTGCAACAGCATTGCGGCACGCACAACATGCTTGCGGATTGTTTGACCAAAGCGCAACCCGTCGACCGGCACACATTGAGCGTGGTCGGGCTTGGGATGACCAGCTATGATGGGCTGGAGAGCACAGCGGAAGATGAGTGAGAGCAAGCAGGAGCAGCGGGTATGGCAGGTGCAAGGGGGAGAATGTTGAAGATTTGCCCCTCTACATGCCCAAGTGTGGCGCCGGGAGGCGCCGACGAGCCGCCTGAGAGAGGAAAATCCTCGTCGACGGATCTGGCGACTCAAGGATTGCTCAGATTCTAACATGCAAGATTGCCCCTACAATTTGACGAGTCGTTGAATCCGGTGGAAGTTGTTTCACCGGAATCGGACAAGTAACGAGGGAGATCTGGTGTTCCAAAGTTGGGGTGTGCGCTACAGCTCTGGGAATCGGCCGCGGTTCGACCAGAGGTGGATAATCCACTTGACCGAGTAACAAAAGTCCATCTGTAGATTTTGCTCCGGAAGGGCTGCCAAGGCGTCCGGCGAATGATCCGCTGGATGCCAGTAGTGCAGTTTGTTACTGAGGGACTTGGCCAAATTTCTGGCTCGGCATCCGGAACTCAGTAGTACATTTTGTTACTCGGGGACTTCGTCAAAATTCCGACTGCAGGTCCACGAACAGGTTCTAACCCACATCCATCCACAACACCAAAATCGATAATTAAGTCATCGAAATAGACCCCAAAGGCGCAAGGGGCGCCGCCACTATGCGTGAGGACATCTGCGCCTCCGGAAAGGCGTTTTGATGGGTCCTTGATGTGTGAAGGCGCCTCGGCGGGCGACGTGGTGCGCGCCGCCGAGTGAGCGGCTGGTTTGGGGTGCTGCGCTTTGACTGACGTAGCGGGAGCTACGGTTATCCAAATTGCGCACGGTTTGGTGCATTGGAGAGCTCATGACTAGCCCTACAGATGTTCAGATCATGTCCATGTTAAAAAAAATGCAGAACTGCGTTATTCCCTTCACAAAAGTGACTGTCTCACATTTGCCTTCAACTCCCAGAAACATAGCATGGGGCGACCAGAAAGCTCACGCTTAGACTCAGAACCTGCACAAAACATAGCCGTGAGCACACAGTAGACCTGTCCGGCACGTTGGAACTACCTCCACTTGGGGGCCGTTTTCTGACAATGTGTGTGAACCTTTTCGCACAATGTCTAACGGAGGAAGCAAGTACTTCTTGACCTTCATTGACGACCACAGCTGCAAGTTGTGGATCTTCTTCTTCAAAACAAAGGGAGAGGTGAAGGACAAGCTCCTAGAGTTCGTCGCCACGGTAGAGGGGCAAACCAAGAAGGTTAAGACACTCGGAAGTGACAACGAGGGTGAGTACTAGGCATACAAGCCTTGGCTCAACCATCATGGGATCTGCCACAAGCAAACCACCCCATACAACCCCCAAAGCAATAGTGTGGCCGAGAGGATGAACCAGTCCCTACTCAGCATGGTGCGAAGCATTCTCTTTGACGCCAAGCTCCCACCTTGCTTTTGGGCTGAAGCTGTAACAACGACCTGCTACCTCTTGAGTCTCACACCAGCAACCGCCTTGTGGAAGCATGGAAAGGAGCACGATAAGAAGCTGAAGATCCCACAAGAAGCATGGTTGAGAAAGAAACACAACGCCTCTCATCTTTAGATGTTGGAGTGAACTTCATGGGTGAAGATCCAATCGGGAGAAGGTGGAGGCAAGCTGGATGCACGTTCCAAAAAGCGTGTCATGGTTGACTACGACACGTCACACAAAGCCATTCAGCTTTGGGACCAGGCAGCACGCAAGCTTGTGGGGAGCCGCGACATTGAGTTTGACGAGTGCACCCTTGGAAACTGAGAGCTGTTGGACCCGATCCTCACTCCCAAGGCGGGAGAGTGGATAGTGTTGCTTGAGTCCGGAGACCAAGCACCCAACAACTGGCTTGCTTTGCCAGCAGGTGGTGGGAATGGATGAGTAGCTGCAGAGGACGATGCAGCATCTGACATGGACGCGGATACAGAGGCGTCCGGGGCTTTTGAGTCTGACTTGGAGTCTGACGACTCTTCTGACGACAATGATGACGACGATGACAACGATGATGACACACCACCTGGGGAAGCACCAGCACCAAAGCAAGAAGCCTAAGCAGTACCTTGGCGTAGTTTGCGACCAAAGAAAGCACCTTTGCGGTATGAGGACGATTGGACTGGCCTCAATTGGTCGTGCATGGCTCAGGGAGAGCCATCCACAGTGGCGGAGGCGATGAATGGCGCGGATGCAGCCAAGTGGAAGGAGGCAGTGGACTGCGAGCTCGCATCCATTGCCAAGAACAACACGTGGGTGCTGGTGGATAGACCCGACAAGGCCAAGGTGGTGGGATCCAAGTGGGTCCTCCGAGTGAAGAAGAAGCAAGAAGGCAAAGTCAAAAAATTTCAGGCAAGGGTAGTGGCAAAGGGGTTCTCCCAACGCCCGGGCTCTAAGTACGACAACAAATTCGCGTCTGTTGTGACCTTTGCCACCATCCGCTTGCTCCTTGCCACTGTAGCCGCAAAGAACCTGGAGATACACTAGATGGACGTCACGACAGCTTTCCTCAAGGGGAAGCTCGACAAGGAAGTGCTGATGGAGGGGCCAGAAGGAGTCAAAGCTCCCGAGGGCAAGGTGTGCAAGTTGGTGAAAGTGCTCTACGCACTGAAACAGGCCGCAAGGATATGGTAGAGATGGATGGTTTCATGACCGGTCTCTCCTTCGCGCATTGCCAAAATGATCAGAGCATGTACGTACGCAATGATGGGAGTGGGCTGATGCTCGTTGCACTCTATGTGGATGATCTGATCATCTGCTCTTCTTTGGTCAAGCTGCTGGATGATTTGAGGTCTGACCTGAGAAAAAGGTTCAAAATGAAGGACATGGGTCCTCTCGAGTACTACTTCAGGATTGCCATCCACCAAAACCAAGCAGCAGGCACCATCAAACTCAACCAAACCAAATATGGAAGATCGACGCAAACTCCAGAGCTCATCAAGACTGACACAAAAACTGTGAGTACCATCGCTATGCTGACAGTTGCCGCGGAAATGAGTGCAAGAACCACAAGAGCCATAGATCTTCATTGAAAGCCATGACCTCTGAAGTATGAGCTTCTCTTGTGGCTATAAAAAATGTTTCAGATTCTGCGGCTGATTGATACTTCATGTGCATTCTCGGGCACTGATGGTGATTCCTGCAATTTTCCTGGCTGATGTCAATGCACATACACATCCCTGACATGCACAAAGACGTATCAGCAGCTGAGAAATGGCCAAAAACAAGCTAAAAAGAGGCATTCTGAGGACGGGTGATGAAGCCAAGAGGGACATGGAGTGCGTGGGATGCACAACTGAGAGCTGACATTAGTACATGCAACATTTGTTACGCATCCAGCTGTATTGGAAAGGCAAGAAAAGTCCTCATGTCTTAGATAACCTGCTTTGTGGTCTGCGTTCATGATCCGTAGGGATCCTGGACCTGAAAAGCTGCTGGAATGGGCTTAGTGAGAAAAATAGGCAAGCGTGGAAACTGTTTGCAAGGTTGGCCATTCTGGCAGCAAGAAGTGAGTAGGTTCACCAGAAATTTTGCTGCAAGATCTCACATCCTCTGGTGGGGTCTCTTCTGCCGCTTTATTCTCTCTCACTTGGACTTCATTCTCCTCTGTTATTGAAATGGATTGATGTCAACCCGAGATCATAACTTGTATCCCCCATTCCTCACATTCCTAGGAGGATAGCACGCTTGTGGAAATTCAATAAGACTCTATTGGTATCATTGTAGGAATGTGAGTGTTCCACTCTTGAAGGCAGAGAAGGGCTGAAGTGAGAAGCTTTGGTGGCAGTTACAACTGCAGCAGCTGCAGCAGCAGTGCTGCCCGGGAGCTACTGCTGCTGCTGTGGTGGAGATCACAGCAGTGGGAGGCACAGAAGCTGCTGTCATAGTTGTTGCTCCTTTAACAGCCAGCACAGCAGTAGCCGCAGCCACAGCCGGATTGGCTGCCGACCTCAACGCAGCGGCTGTGGTAGCTCCCTGGGCGCTTAGCACGCAGAGATTATGCAGTAGCAGTTAATGCACCAGTCAAATCTGCCACAGAACTAACCACGGAATTTGGGGCCTAGGGCTGCACTTACCACAGCACAGTTGATTATGGCCACATGTACAGCCGCAACTGCCCTGGCTGCAGCCCGACCAGCATCGATGGAGGGCCGCGTCAAAGCATTGAAAGGGGACTTTCGAAGCAGATACAGGACTCACCTGCCGTCACAAGAAGGGTCGCAGGCATACCCTCAGCCACATTGACTGTGGGGTTAGAAAAAAACACGGCAGCCCCCATGCCATAGTCACTGCTAGAGGAGTGACAGCAGCAGCACCACTCACAACTACACGGCTGTAGGTGGAATAGTAGCTGTGGGAAGAACAATGGCCGCAATGGCCATTGGTGAAGCAATAACCTCAGGGGAGCACAGATGCAACAGTTAAATACACTGTAGTCATAATACACCAGCATCAAGTCTGTTCTGTTGCAAGCCATTAAACAAAAGAAAACATGGACACCAAATTTTCTCCTCTGTCAATGTCTCCTCATGCTTCGCGCTATAATTACCATGTCTTACACACACTCTTCTCTCATCCTCCCTCATACTCTAGGGGGTGGAAACTTCTATATGTTCCTCCATCCTCTGTGTTCCCTCATCATACAGCCCAGAATTCCGGCGTCCAAGGTTTAAGGCCTTGTCACATAGACCTCCTGTAGAGCCACAGAAGAATTGCTGGCAAACATTTCCGGGAAGCTTCATACCTGACAGACAGGCAGGTGGAGAAGGGGGCAACTCCCAAGCTGATGGGTCACAGACCCCATAAAGTCCCATTGATTAGTGTTTGGATGCCCAAGGTGCAGAGCTCAAGTGTCTGGATGCTCATGTTTCTTCTCAGCTCCACACTGGCTAACCACCAAACAATACTTGTGCAGAAGCATCCTACACCTGTCCACTCCGGTCCATCCATGGCACCTCCTCTTGTCACACATGTTCCTTCCAGTGTGTTGACTGTGTCAGTGCTAGATAACAGCAGTAACAGTAGCAGCAGCATCCGGCACAGCAGCCACAGCCACAGAAGCATTAGCAGCAGCAGCGGCAGCAGCAGCAGCAGAAGCAGCAGCAGAAATAGTCACATAAGCGACCATTGCAGAAGCATCCTGCAGCAGCACCACCACCACCACCACCAGTATGCTACGTTTCTGATGCGCTCTGTCCTGGCTGATTCTTTTGTGTTTCTGGTGTCTCTTCTTCAGCGTTATGCACCCCCTGCATGGCAGCAGGTTGGACCTGGAAGCTCAGCTCTGTCCAGCATGATCATGACAATGGGGCTTCCTGTCAAGGATTTCAAGTACCGCCCCCTAGGCACGCAAACTCTGTTGGATTCAAAGTCTGGGACTTCGAGTTTCACACCTGGGAAGCTGAGGAAGGGCGCCTACCATAATCAATGACTGAATAAAATGCTACTGATGGAGCACAGTCTTTTGCAACAGCTCCAGAAGTTTGTGCCCTGGTCCTGGTCTTCCCAGATAGTTCTATAGATTGGAGGAGGCCCGTGGAGCTGATTTGACCAAGTAGGGTACGGACCCCTTAGGAGCCTGGACCTAGTCTTCACCACCCATCACAGGGTTGGTCAGGCTAGCTTGAATGACAGTATTCAAGATTTTAACGCTCTTCATGAGGGGAACACTGAGGTTGCAGATGTCTACTGGTGCTGAACACTGCATTCTTACACTTTCTTAGGATGCAAATGTTGCCTCAGTACTCAGTGTTACAAACCATCATTGGGGGTGCAGGAGAAGTACTCAGATTTTACAGTGCTTTGATTCTACAGATTTCATGTGCATGGGGGATGCCAGCACCCTTCTTCCTTGGACACATGAATACTATGTGTTATGAAGGCAGGTACCTTCCCTCCATGGGTCCCGCCACAGTTGCATCAGCCTACCCAACGGCCTCAGTCCCTCCCATTTCCCTCACCAGTGATTTCCATGTGTTATGAATTATCCCTGAAGGAGAAATGGAGTCATTTCTCCTTTGAGAATCATCTATGGTTTATTACATCAAAAAGCTACAATTTGGGTCGAGTGCATCGGGCAAAATGGCCTTTTGGGAATTGACCTTCCGACTTTGTCCTCAGTTTCTGCACTCGTCAAAACTGAGGACAAAGTCTGCACGTTCTGACGCTGGCCTTCTTGATGTCAGCTCAATGCTTTCATGAGAAGTCGTAAAGGCTGAGTTTTGACATTGGCGAGGCACATGTCAGAACGTTCGCACATCGTCCTCGATTTCGGAGATTGTTGAAATTAAGGATGATTTCAGCACGTCATTTTTCTTCCCAACTCTTTGAAGAATGTGCAAGCCTAATGCAACCCCCCCCCCCTCCCCTCCCATTACACCAAGGATTCTAGGGGTTTGTAAATACGTTTGCTCCTGCTATGCCCCACAGTAGCAGAGCCCAGCAGATCCCCTTCTATTGCAGGGGTGATGCTTGGGCCCCTCACTCAAACCCCTCGCAAACCCAGCCACTCGAGCATTCACAAACCCCTCAATAGAGTGGTTTGTTACAGACAAAAAATCCCATCTCGTGCAGATTTTTACTGGTTACACCAGCAAAACTCTGCCTTTGACGTTGAGACTCGTTGGAAAAATTCAACTTTGCCCCCGAAGTTGAAATTCTGCCCCAATACACTCTACACCGAGTTTTTTTTTTTAGGGGCTTAACCATACCTCTCGGGGATTGCTTGTGTGGCAGTATTATTGGAGAATGAGAAGAAAGGCAAGGCTTAGAAAGAGGGGAGGGGGACCCAAGGGTCATAAGGGGCAACAGGAGGAAAATTTTTATGTTACAACAGGAGTGGCGACCACAAGTGGCAGGTGTGCATGTGCAAGCATGGCTTTGCAAAGATGGGGTGGCCAATTCACAATTTTTGGCAGTGGGTCTGCAGGTGCTCTAGCAAGCGGTACAGGCGGGGCATACAAGACTACTCTTTTCTTGCATGACAGATCTGGAACGTGCACTTACAGCCATCTTCCACAGATAAACTGGCCCAACCACTTAGGGAGGTGTGAGTTGCATGTACAGCTGTGGGGGACTCACTGATTCCACTACATACAGACTGTGTGATCATCTGTTTGACATGGCCACTACGCACGATCAGGTCAGCAACTGCAAGTTCACAGGGTTATTACTGTTAATTTTGACGGTCCTGCTGGACCCATTGATTTCTCTGATGTGCTGTCTGTTCCTGATCTTGAGCTCAGTGTGTTGTATTTCCTCACATCCAATTACCTTTTTCTCTTTTTCACGCATGCTGCTGGTGTATCCACCCTCAGTGTCCACTCCACAGTATGTTCTATACTTCGTGGTATCACAGTTGGGAGACTGTTTCACCTTCCATGTTGCTCCTATGCATCTATTTCATTTCCTGCATGTGTATATGTGACTGGCACCCCTTCTTCTGCACTCCAAGATTTGCTGCACTGGAAAACTTGTGATGTTCATACTGTAATGGTTGAATTTCCTTTTTTCACTAATCTTCCCTCAGCCTTGGCCCAGATTCTTTCAAGGAGCAGGTTCAGACCTAATTCATGGCCTGCATTGAAGGGTAAATTCATCTTCCAACATATCCCCTGTCTCAATCCACTACCGCCAGGCCCCTCCAACTCGTGCATGCTGATCTCAAGGGTCCTCTCCCCACTGATTCCCAGGAGGAGCGGAACCTTTATTTCCTCGTGCTGACCTCGTGCTGTCAAGTCTCGGGATGCTATATTTCTCAAATCCTAGATGCAACATGATTTACATCGGATGCAGGCCTCTGGCCATCATACCCCTTCGTGCCCATGAGACTACCATGAGGAGGTTCCTCATATTGGTCCTGGAGAACCGGGCACATCTCTGACTCTTGTTTCTGCATTCCCTTCTTTGTTGCCTATACCGCCTGCTGCTGCAGATGTGCTTCCTATACTGTCTGTGCCCCCTGTCTTGTTGCCGCAAACATCTTTAGCAGCCTCTTCAAAAAGCTATGCATCTCTTCCCATTTTTGTACCAGTGCCTGCTGTTTGTCAGACCCACCATCTGTTTTTTCCTGCCTGTTGTCCATTACTTCCCATGTCTCGCCTGCCAGATCTTCTTTTGCAACCTCCCTCCTGCCAGAACTCGCTGCTGATTGCATCATTGTATCCACCCATCCAACAATTTCTGCATCCTCTGGCCTGCCTCCTACCTCCTCATCCATGAGTCTAGCCACAGTACACTATCTGCCACGTGAAACTCCCTGCAACACCAGGCCTGATTCTCCTTCTACTACTCCTATCTCCACCCACATGTATTCTTGTGAGTTGGGTGGTTTTCTCCTTCCATGACAACCTAATGTGTAGCATCCCACCATGATTCCACGTCGTGTAGGCGCATAGCACCATGCCATCAGGATATGAGGGGAGATCTAGGTATGAAAGGACAAGGGTTGTCTGTCAGGGGAGAACCTCAGGTTGCAGTCTCACTAGACACCCTGGTGGGATACAAGCAGATGCAATGTGAGAACTTTCGTGGTCACAACTCAGCTAACCTATGGACAGTGTGAGAAATGACACCTGATGCACAAGCCTGTACTTCATGTTTGACTGAGGAGAGTCTGCTGGACCCCATTGGTTCAGGCCCACTCACAGCCTAACTCAAAGCGGTTGGAGACAGCCATGAATGAGGAAATGGGTGCCATAAAGGAGCATGAAACATGTGAGCTGATTTATTTGCCTCCTGGTCAAAACGCCTTCAGATCCATTTGGGTCTATTGCATAGAATGCAAGGCTGGTGGCTCCTCTGACTGCAAAAACACCTGGATGGAGGTGAAGGGGAATTTTCAAGTCGAGGGAACCAAATTTGATGCCATTTTTTCCACTGTTGGTAGGATTGGCACGGCACAGTTTCTTCTTGGGCTAGGTGCTCAGTAGAGCTGGGAGGTCCATGATCTGGACGTAAGTCATGATTTTCTCCATGGGCAGCCGGACAAGGAGATAAACATGGTTCAGCTGCCCACCTTTACTGATGGCACATGTCATGTATGGCGTCTTTGCAGGGCTCTGTATGGGCTGAAGCAGTATGCCAGATGCTGGAATAGCAAGTTTCATGCAACAGGGCAACATGGGGGTTACATGAGGTGTGATGCAGACCCCTCACTGTTCCTGAGTGAAGAATCTATGGAATTTTTAGACAATCTCATGTATGTTGTTGACCTTCCTATTGCGTTACCAGACGTGGAAGCAGTGGATAAGGTCAAGGACCTGTTACAGGTGGCGTGAAAGATGAAACAACTTTGCAAGGTTGAGATTTTCCTGGAGATGGGGATTGCCCGCAGCTGCCAGCGTGGGCTACTACATGTTCACAAAGTAGAAAATTTCATACCGTAAGGCATAGTTTTGCAGAGCTACTTACCTCCCCATCTTCAGCGTCATATGCTATGATGACTATATGGCAGAACATTTTGTAGCTTTCTCACCCAGTCAATCTTGGTGAGCCTATGGATTTGGTGTTATGCTTGCAATGCATTGACTCACTCATGTATTTGGTCATTGAAAGATTGGCCGGACATTGCATTTGGAGTAGCCTTCTCCTGCAGTTTGAAAAGAATCCCTGTGCTCTCCATTAAGAGCCCGCATTGCACAATTTGTGCCATGTTCTGCAGATGACACATGATTGTTTTTTTTCTTTCCAAACTTACACATAAGTTTTTATGTCTGGTTTCTCTGAAAACTACTGCGCCTGGAATACACATTTAACATTTGTATGAGATATTTGTGTCAGGTCCAAGTGGTGACCGTGGAAGTAGGAGCCAGTTGGAGCAGTATCTAGTCCAAATGCTGTTTCTATTGCTGCTCAATCAACCACACATTAGAATAAAGAGGATTCTAAGAAGCTTCCTAGCTATGCTATTGCTAACTTGTCAACACTTTGGGTGTTATCAGTCAAGCTTTCATGCAAGGAAACCGTGAGAGCAGGGAGGCTCAGGCTGAGAGAGATATTCACAGTCACAAATAAGATCCTTGCATGGAGGGTTGGCAGGGATCGTTACATCCCACAAGTGACTGCTTCTGGTGTACCAGCATGCGGTACACCAGGGCAGATGAGCTGTCTCTACAAACAAGAAAACCACATTTCCAGGCACAACCTTGAAAAAAAAACACTGATAGGATGGCCACCACTAACATGAAGAATCTTGCACATGAGATCAACGGCCAGATCACTGAAAAATCTGTAGTGACTGCTAGTGGGAAAACTAGTTCCCTGACAGGACACATATGGGTGAAAAAAGCAGCACAGCATTCTAGCGGGATGTTACTGTGTCTGGGCTAACAGCATCACCATTAGGGATCAACAGGAGCATGGAGATGAGCTGAGAGGTAACTGTAAGCCATTGACAAGTGGACACATACGTGAAAATATCCAAGACTCCCCATGAGCTGCTGGGACTCATGTCCATATACCTTCAGTCATGATGCAAGGACATCCAAAACCCCATGACCATCCATCACCAGATGTATGACTCATTTCCACAGATTGAATGGCCTTCACAAAATTCCACACACAAGTGTCTTTGTCAAGAAGTCAGCCCGCTGCACATTGGTCCCTGGCCACATGAAGGAGATTGCCTGTTGCTGAAACAAATCACGCACAGCATAATTCTAGACAGGAATAGGCTTTGTGTGTGCATGAAAAATGCCACAGTTTTCTTCTGTGGAGAGATAACTCGGGTTTTTGCAACACATTACAATGAAAGGAACAGACTGGTGTAGGTCATGAACAAAACACATCAGCGGGAAAATCTCAGCAGCTCTCACACCAAATGAAATTCACTTAGTCTCTGAAAAAATGCAGGCAACACAACCTTGTTTACTTTTGTCACAATACATCGGTGCCAACGAAGTGGAACACGTGCCCCGTTTTGCTCCTCCTATGTAACCTCTAGGCCCGCTGATTGTCAGTGCATTCAGCAAGGATCACTAACCACGATGTGTGGAAACATAGTGCACAGCACAGAGTGCAGACCCTGTTTCACATCACTCATACAGCTACCTACAAGGTGACTTCCAAGGGACAATGTAAGAACTGCCCAAGGAGGTCAAAAGAGGAAGCAATCTCATGAAAGGTGGTTGTTGTTACGTACATCAATGAGCCAATGTGGCGCAGGTAGAAGGTCACATCCACTATCTCCCCCAGCTATGCCTAGTCATAGACCTTTCGGGTGGCCTGCACATCAAGTATGATTTTTTTTCTCTCCCCTATGACACGGGCATGGAATGCCTGGTGAAGCAGCAGCATCCATCTTGCCACTGTCAAAAGATGGCAAGTTTCTCTTCTGTTGGACACGGTCACTTGAACAAGGGTTAAATGGAGCAGAAGCACGAGCAGAAGCAGAGATGATGCTAAATCGGGCACGGTACCCAGTGGCGCACAGAAATACATTATGATGGCACACCCAGTAGCACCCAGAACTGGCTGCGGCACAGTAATGTGCACACTGATCAGAAAAAGAGAGGAGATTGATAGATTAGTACCAGAGTGTAAGGAGGAAGCCACCTGAAAGGTATGGGTGTGGAGGATGTGAGGATAATGTCAGCATACATGAAAAGGGCACAGTAAATGAGCACATGCAATGATTTGCAATGCGGAGAGTTAGACTGGAGGCGGCCCAGATGGACGCGCCTTGAGAAGGAATCAAGCCAGTGCACATGCCTCAAGTTTGAAAGCTAATATCTCCTTTGATACTTGTCAGATTCCGGCGATTCAAATTGCACCGGATTCAGAAACTAATCAAATTTCAGGGGTAATCATCCAGTTTTGTTTTTGAGAATTCCTCAAGCTACTGGAACAAAGTGCAATGATTTTTCTCCCTTCGGTGACTTGTCGGCACCTCCTGGTGCCGCACTCGGGCATGTGGAGGAGAAATTTTCAACACCAAGTTGCAACTCATTTTCACTGGTGGCTTGTTTGTAGCACAATCCAAACATGTGTTTAAGTGACGCAAAGAATGTTCTTGATCTTTCTGCATCTGCATTAAAAAATGGACAGGGCCATACGGCAAAGCGCCATTGGCCTCACAGACCATGTTGCCAGAAAATTTGTGAGTTTTGACTGTCAAAAACTGTTTTTTGCCAACAAATCATTGCCACACACTTTCACGTCCTGTCACTGAGCTCGATTTTGGGCCCTGCACATCCTGCCTGGACCGCAAGCGTGTGTGGTCTGGGCCACACATGCTGAGTTCCTGGCAATCGTCCGCCCACAATTGATTAGTCGCTTCAAATGTTGTGGCAGCAACGTGAATCGCGCCGCGCATTTAAAGGGCATACCCGTGGAACCTTGGTGCAAGATTCTTGTACTGTACCAAGGTTGCAGCCTGGCTGTCTTGTTCGCATCTTGTCTTGCTGAAGACAACTGAGATTTTCTCGATGCCGTGCAGTAATTCCAAGAAAAGCAAGAAGACAAGACCAAATCAATTCCAGAAAACTGGGATCGAGACTGGTCCCAATCTCGGTTTAACAGCATTAGTCTCAGGGCAGGTATCGAGGTGCTTCTCCTAGACTACATGCTGCTGGATTTTATCTGGCAGCTCACTTTGCAGGCTTGTGGAATATCCATAGGGAGCTTTGGGTCCTTGAGTCCACGAGGGTCTTGAGCGGTGCTGAGCCCAGAGCTCGCTCGCTTGTAACCTCATTGCCCATGACCCAACAGAACTGTGAGTTGTGACTAGCTTGTCTTTGTGTTTCTTGATCACCTGCACTGTCTCCCAGCTCCAGTTGGTGCATGGGCTTTGGGCTGTCTGTGTGTCACATGGTGTTGTGTAGTGAGAGCTTCCCGCTTTGCCCCGATGATGCTCCAGTAGCTATATTTTTTCCTCTGTCACATGTATGCTGCCTTTTTGCCACCTAGTGCACCCATGTATGGCTCATAGAGTTTCCTCGGTGGTCAAGACCCGGGTACTTGGTGGTCTGTGCCAGTGCCCTGGGAGACCCCATGATGATTACACACATGTTTATTAAAGTTTTTTATTCCCTCTGTGGTCAAAACCAGAGTACACAGTACTTAATACTGGCAACTCGGGACACTCAGCGCTGATTGATCGAGTTTCACTGACTTTTGGCCTTTCATGTGTAGTTTGCATGTGGTCGAGACCCGGATGACCGGTGACATTTTCTGACATCTCAGGTTTTGGAATAATGGAGGGAGCTGGCCGAGTGATGGCAGAAGTAGGCAGAAGCAGTGGGACATGCAGGAGCATGTGAGACGATGCAAAGAGTTAGTTGCAGAACCCCGATAGAGTTGTGCACTAAGGTAGAGCGGTGAGGTAGACAGGTGAACAGTGAGATAAATCTGGAGTGGAGTGTGCAGGATTGATAGGGCAAGTTCTGTGCTCAGGGAAATTGAGCGAAGGAATGAGAGTGGCAAAGCAAATAGGTGCAGAGCCGAGAGCTGGGAGTTAATGGCGATGGAAAAGTGAGCGATGAGCGAGCAGAGCAAAGACACGGTGAAGAAGGCGTGGAACCAAAGGCGAACAGGATGGAGAGACTGCTTTGGGTTGAACTAGGAGGGAATGAACATCCTCCGTATATACGACGAAATAAGAAAAATGAGTGCAAGCAATGTCTTCTTTCCGCTAGCCGGACACGGGTGACACATGTCACATTGTTAGGGGATGACTTGACTGTCGGTTGAACGGTCACAGGGCCGACAAACCGTTGGCCAAGTTTGTTTGGTGATGAGCTAGAACCGTTATTGAGAACTCGGTGGAGCTCGAGACATGATTTTTCTCTCTGTCAGCTTTATATTCTTGACACCCCCCATGAATCTAGCAGAGAGGAAGGATTTTCTCTTTTAGTCCTCCGTTGGAGGGTTGACTCCACAGGCAAGGAGGGAATCGTACCACATTGCGCTCAGATTTTCGGGATGCCTGGTCAAAGCTCCATGACGGCTGTCGTGAGTGACTGTCTGGAGCGCTGCACAAACTTGTTGATTGACGTTTGTACACCTACGGGTTTTTTCTGCATCGGTGATTTTAGGATCGGCGTACAGAGGAGAGACGAGGAGGGCATCTGTCACACCAAATCCATGAAGAAACTCTAGGAAGAGGAGTTCAAGGACTTCAGCAACCCAGATTCCTCACACCCAGAGCTCATGGCAGTTTTGCATGGGCCTGCATACCCAAATTCATTCTACGTTGGTATCAGAGCACAGGGGGTGTGTGAGCTCCGGTGCAACAGAAACACTCAGACACTGTTAGGAAGTGGCACCTGGTGCCACACGGGCAGCAGGGTGCACGAGAAGTCTTCACTGCATAAACAAGACAACAGCTGCCGCAAACCTCAGGTGTAGCAGCCAGGTACTGCTGGGCAAGAGGAGCAGCATCACCAAGGGAAACATCTGCTAAGGGGAAACAAAAAGAAAGGAAAAGGAAATCAGCATTCAGTTTCCTCTGGCGGTGTCCCTGAGCTGCAGGTGAGTCGTGGTAGCCTCCGTAACAGCAGCCTCTGCAGCAGCCACACCAGTTGCAGAATTAGCACGTAGCAGCAGCTACAGCAATGCAGTAGCAGCGATATCAGCAGTAGCAGTGCGCTGAATCAATAGCAGCACACAGAGGCAGGAGCATCTAGCAGTAGTAGCTGCACCAGCGCTGCAGCAGTAGTAGCTGAAGTAATGCAGTAGCAGTGCCTGCAGCAGCAGCAGCAGCACCAGCATCAGGCGCCAGCATGGATGGTGGCGCACAGAAGTAGCAGCAGCACTGTGCAGCAGCAAGTAGCAGCAGCTCCAGCAGCTACAGCAGCCGTAGTAGCAGCAGCTGTGGGTGATGTGCGACCACCCCGCAACATCACGGAAGCCGTGCTGCCGGCCCAAGGCCACCAATCGCCGGTGATTGCACCCACATTTTTTGTGGATGCGACCGCCAGACCAGAGCTTTCTGATGAGGAAGGGGGAAAAAACAGAGAGTACTGCCACATGGAACAGAGAGGGATGGACCAGTAACTCCCCACAGAGGCGTCCTGCAAAAAAATTGCCAGATAATGGAGGGCAAACCAAAGAAGAAGAAAAAAAGAGGAGAAAAAAAAAAAACGGTCCACCGCACCCAAAAGAAAGGGGGCAGTTGAGTAACTCCCTGATGAGGAATCCTTTGACAATTCTTCAACATTCTTCCCCTTGCACCTTCCATGCCCGCTGCTCCTGCTTGCTCTCACTCGTCTTCTGTTGTGCCCTCCAGCCCATCATAGCTGGTCATCCCAAGCCTGGCCACCCTCATCGCGTGTTGGTCCACGTGTTGTGTGTGCTGTAGTGCTTCAGCACCACCTGCCCCTTCTCAACCATGTCCTGTGCATAATGACAATGCTTGTAGATGTGCTACATCCTCACGTGCAGCACCCCGTTGTTGGTCAGTGAGATGGAGCCGGTGTTTTCCTCTTGCACCACTGTAGGCTCCTTGAGCGGTGCGCCCACTTCCCCCACCAACCTGCATAGCCACACCGCCTCCTTGACCGCCTCGGCCAACGCTATGTACTCTACTTCCACTGTGGAGGTGACGATGCAATCATATTTCCTGCTGCACCACGAGACCTCTTCACCACCAAGGAAGAATACATAGCCGGGTGTGGACTTCCGCTTGTCCATATCGCCAGCGTAGTCTACATCCATGTAGAAAACGAGACGCAAGGGGTCCGCCCGCCCCTTGTCGTCGAATCCCAGGTGTGCGTGCCGCATTTCCTGTAGGTAGTGGAGGATGCGCTTGACCACCTGCCAGTGTAGTGCCCCTGGATTGGCCACGTACCTACTCACTTGGCCCACCGTGTAGGCCAGGTCCGGTCGAGTCGCCACCATGGCATACATGAGGTTGTCCACTGCCAATTGGTAGGGCACCCCTGCCATATCCTCTTGCTCTTCTTTTCTTTGTGGGGCCATTGTCGCACTTAGTTCACAGGTCATGGAGACAGGACTGCAGACTGGTTTCCAATCCTCCATGCCATATCGCTTCAGCACCTCGGCCATATACTTGGTGTGCCCGAGCTCAAGCGTGCGCGCCCTCCGGTTCTACGCGATGTTCACACCGAAGTAGAACTCCAGCTCCCCCATGTCTGAAATCTGGAACCTGTTGCTCTTCCGCTCCTTTGGGTGCTGTAGGCTTGGCAGATCTGAGTAGCTCAGATCAGATCAGATCGCCCACGTAGAGTGCAACGATCTAATGGAACTTCTTGATCCACCGCATGTACATGCTGTGATCTGTCTCACAGCGCTTGAAGCCGAGTTTTGCCATGAAGTTGTGAATCTGTTGGTACCAGCATCAGGAAGATTTCAGCCTGTACAAGGACTTCCACGGCTTGCACACCTTGCCTTCCAGCGCCTCCACTCCTCCAGCACCTCCATGTAGATTTCTTTGTCGAAAATTCCATTGAGGAACGCCGTCTTTATGTCCATTTGGTGGAGCTCCATACCCTTCACGGCTGCCACTGCAAAGATCACCCAGATGTTTGTGAACTTAGCAAGGGGGCGAACGTCTCATCGTCATGCTCGCCCTTACATTGTGCATAACTCTTTGCAATGAGCCACGCCTTGTTCTTCTTGACCACACCTTCTTTTGTGAACTTGGTCTTGAAGACTCACTTTGAGCCGATGACCTTGGCGTCTTTCGGCCTGTCAACCAGCTCCCAAGTGTCATTTTCCATAATGGACACCAACTCCAACTTGATGGTGGCATCCCACTTCTTCCTCTCAGGCCCATAGAGTACCACTTGCACGGTTCTTGGCTCCATTGATGCAGCCAGGATGCACCGCATCATGCTAATCCATCAACATGTACCTGCGTCGTAGCGGTTGCCCGCTCTCCGCTGCCTCCCGCTGCAGCGCAACAGTTTTCGTGGCACCTCGTTGCTCTGATGTGATCCTTCTAGCTCCGCTTGGTCTGGTGAAACATTGACCAGACGGCTCTCCAAGGATCTCTTGCACGACGGCAAAACATTGACCGAACGTGCAGAGCGTCCGGATGATTTTTATCCGACGCCCGACGTGAACTCCGCCGGGAGTGTGCACTTTGGCACCCACAGTGCCACCTTCGACAGATGCTTCCGCCCGATCTCTACCTTAGTTGCATATGTTGGCCTGAGGGTGAGTGTGCACCCTGGAGGGTACCTAGCAGTGGCTGTTTCACACCACCAACTGTTTTTGGAGAGACTGAAACTGTGGAGGCAAGTGGTTCCAAGGATGGAAAAATACTGGTCAGAGATTGAGGCAATAGTTTTGGCCTCAATTGACTGGGAATGAACACTTTATCAAGGCCCACAAGAAGTGGCATTTTATAGCCATTGACCTCAGTTTTCCAGAACACCAAAGCATGCCAGATGTGGAGCTTCCTAGCAGATTCTATGGCTTCTAGAGTGCTCCTTGGTAGGCTGTCCTTTTCCCACCTAGGAAGGCATCCCTTCCCTCCTCTAGAAGCTTCTGCCCCTTCCTACATTCCTCAGCTTGCTTCTAGTAGGAGGGAAGGTGTCCAGAAGACCAAGACACCTCTAGATGCCTTGTAGGACAAGTCACCCCTTCTACAAGGTGTGCCACCTTCCTGAACCCTCACATGACCTTCTAGAAACTTAAAGAGGAACTCTAGAGGTTGAGCTAGCTTCATGGCATCTATTTTCCACCTCCCTTGAGGCAGGGCAGAATTTCATCTTGTGAGACTTGAACCCGGGCCCCTGCCTCTATAGGTGGACACCATTAACCACTAAGCCACTACGGCTTGTCTTTTTGGTGTTCCTTTTTGGAGTCACTCCTGCCATGGTGAGGAGCATCATTCCAACAATCTCCCCATTACGCATCACCCATGGCAGTTGTCCATGCTCAACCTGCAACTGAGGAGCCTTTCTCCTCATGGGATGCGAGCTTACATTTTATTGCTCCCTCCCACTCAGCCCCAACCTTCTCGTGCAGTGCCTCCTTCATGCTCCTCTTGCGTGAACCAGACTTGTGCGAACCCAGTCCAGATGCCCTTGTTGGCATCATACCTATTTGTCCTTCTTCGCACAAGGTTACTCGTGCGGGACTCTCGAGGTGGCTGTTGTTGTTGCTGTCCCCTTTTGGCGCCATCCTCTCCAAGCGCCTGCTCCCCCTCTCTTGGAGACCTTGGAGACATCTGTCCACTCTCCGCCTCCACGTCCATCTCTGGTGCTTCGGATTCCTCATCCAACGTAGCAATCAAGAACCGGTACCCGCTGCCAAGGGTCGAGGAGCTGTTTGACCAGCTCAGGGGAGCGCAGTTCTTCAGCAAGATTGACTTGCGCTCGGGGTACCATCATATCCGGATTGCAGAGCAGGATGTGGAGAAGACGGCGTTTTGGACGCGGTACGGTCATTTTGAGTACCTCGTGATGCCGTTTGGGTTAACCAACGCTCCTACAACGTTCATGAGCCTCATGAACAGGATCTTCCACCCTCACTTGGACCAGTTCGTGGTGGTGTTCCTCGACGACATCCTCATCTACTCACGAACTCTGGAAGAGCATCAGCAACATCTTTGGCAGGTGTTGGAAATTCTTCGGAGAGAGAAGTTGTGTGCGAAGCTCTCAAAGTGCAAGTTCGAAAAAGGGGAGGTGGAGTTCCTTGGGCACATCGTCAGCGGCAAGGGTCTCCGCATGGACCCAAAAAAGGTGGAAGCAGTGAAGCAGTGGCCGACACCAAAGTGTGTGCGTGACATCCAGGTATTCCTGGGGTTTGTCAACTGCTACCGGAAATTCATCCGGGGGTACGCAAAAAAGGGTGCGCCGCTAACTCAACTGCTGAGGAAGGATCACCAGTGGGAATGGGGCGATCAGGAGCAGGAGAGCCTCGAGGAGCTCAAGACTTCCATGTGTGACACTCCGGTCCTGGTGCATCCAGATTCATCCAAGGAGTATGTCATGGCGACGGACGCAAGCGACTATGCCATTGGGGCGGTGCTAATGAGGATCACAGGAAAGGGCCGCAGCCGATTGCTTACGCGTCTCGCAAGTTGCGAGGTGCGGAGCTGAACTACGCAATCCATGAAAAGGAGATGCTGGCAATGATCCATGCGTTCAAGCACTGGAGATGCTACCTCGAGTCGCGGCGCTGCGTGGTCTTCACGGACTATTACGCCCTGAAGTACCTGAAGACGCAGCCGAACCTTAGTCGCCGACAAACTCGCTGGATGGAATTTCTTGAGGGAAGTTTTGACTACGAGATCCAGTACAAGCCTGGGAAGGTGAACCCGGCAGACCCTCTGTCGCGGAGGCCGGACTTGAGCCTAAATGCCATCTCAGTGCTGATGGGATCTCCAGTCATGCATAGCCTGTTCAAGCACGGCTATGGCGTGGACAATGAGTTCACGGGTGGTGCGCTGAAAGACGCGACGTGGGATGGAGTGTATTGGCAAAGGGATCAGGAACGGAGGATTGTCGTGCCGGACTATGCGCCATTGAAGCAGTTGTTGCTGGAGGAGGCACATGACACCCACTACTCGGGTCACTTCGGCCTCGACAAGACGCTGAAAGCCTTGACACGTCAATACTGGTGGTCGTCAATGGCGACTGATTGCAAGAGGTTTGTGAGCAGCTGCGATGTGCGCCAACGCATCAAGGCGCGGAGGACCAAGCCACCAGGGGAGCTGTAGCCATTGCTTGTTCCAGAGAGGCCATGGACAGACATCTCGCTCGACTTCATTGGCGGGTTGCCTGTGACGCAGCAAGGCAACAACACGGTGTTGGTGGTGGTGGACCGGTTCTCCAAGATGGCACACTTCATCGCATGTCCTGAGAGCATCAAAGCTGCCGGGACAGCTCAACTCCTCCTCAGTCATGTCATCAAGCTGCATGAAGTGCCGCAGTCGGTGGTCTCAGATCGCGATCCACGCTTCACTTCGCGATTCGAGAGAGATCTCATGGAAAAACTGGGCACGCGGGTGCAACTGACCACGGCATACCACCCACAGAGCGATGGGCAGACAGAGCGCACGAACCAGACATTGGAGCAGCTGCTGCGGAGCATGGTCCCACCGGATGGCGATGGTTGGGAGGAGAAGCTCGGAGTGGCAGAGTTCGCCTACAACTAAGCGGTGTCAGCATCCACAGGGAAGTCACCGTTTGAGGTGGTCTACGACCACCAGCCACTGAGCCCACCCGCGCTTGCTACGGCAACATCTCTTCCGGTTGTGCAGCAGATTGCTGAAGGGTTTGCCACTACTTGGGACGTGGTGCGGCAACGGCTGTTAAAGGCACAGAAGCAGCAGAAGCAGCAGGCTGATAAGCATCGCTTTGCGGAGGAGTTCCAAGTGGGAGATCAGATGATGCTTGTCAATGCGCCGGATAGCAACGGTCTAGAAAACGGGTCCCGACATGGGAGGCCGCCAACCGCTCTTGCTATTGCAACCAAGATAACATATCACCCTCGAACGAGGGATCCACACTTTAGGTTCGTTTGGTTTGCAACCTCACAAAGTCCGCATGTTGGTCTTTAGTGTCTACCTTTGGTTGGACACTCTGTGAGGAGTCTCAAAGGCAAGAACTGTAAATGGATGCATGCAAGGTACACGCTTTTATACTTGCAGAGCTTTGCTAAAGCTTCTGCTTGTAGTGGCTCCACTGGAGCTAACCTCATCCTACATTCCTACTTGGCGCGTCCTTAGACCGCCAAGTTTCATCCTCATTCAGGCTCTAGTAAGCTTCCTAGAAGCTTCCTGTCCCAGTTTTGGCCACAAAGAAAATTGCGGCC
>SZWC01010332.1:36599-69399 GCA_023375785.1 Penium margaritaceum
CCGGCGCGCCTAAGATACTCCTGGAGAACAGTGTTGGTACCCCCGACATGGAAGTTGGCCTCTGGCTCCTAAGAGTTATGCTCCGCCGGGTACCCCTTCCACTACACTAGAAACTCACGCCGTCGTCCCCTTTGGCGGTCCGCCAGGATCTTCTCCACCTCAAACTCCTCACTTCCTTCGACCCGGACAGTAGGAGGTGGAGCTGCCCCGCGACCCTGAAAGAAGGTGTTGGGATCGCGATAGGCACGAAGCAGGGAGATGTGGAACATCGGATGAATGGTGTAGTGAGCTGGCAGCTCTAGCTTGTATTAAACGGCCGACCGCTTCTCTAGAATGCGGAACTGACCCACCCATCGTGGCTTGAGTTTGGGACTCCCAACTCCCATCAGCTGCAGGTTCGCAGAGTCCAGCATCACTTGATCTCCCACGTGGAACTCCTCCGCAAAGTGATGCTTATCAGCCTGCTACTTCTGCTGCTTCTGTGCCTTCAACAGCCGTTGCCGCACCACATCCCAAGTGGTGGCAAACCCTTCACCAATCTGCTGCACAGCCGGAAGAGATGTTGCCGTAGCAAGGGCGGCTGGGCTCAGTGGCTGGTGGCCGTAGACCACCTCAAACGGTGACTTTCCTGTTGATGCCGACACCGCTGAGTTATAGGCGAACTCTGCCACTCCTAGCTTCTCCTCCCAACCCTCTCCATCCGGTGGGACCATGCTTCACAGCAGCTGCTCTAATTTCTGGTTCGTGTGCTCTGTCTGCCCATCGCTCTGTGGGTGGTATTATGTGGTCAAATGCACTCGCGTGCCCAGCTTCTCCATGAGATCTCTCTAGAATCGCGAAGTGAAACGTGGATCACGATTTGAGACCACCGACTGCGGCACTCCATGCAGCTTGATAACATGGCTGAGGAGGAGTTGAGCTGTCCCGGCAGCTGTGATGCTCTCAGGACATGCGATGAAGTGTGCCATCTTGGAGAACCGGTCCACCACCACCAACACCGTGTGGTTACCTTGTTGCGTCACAGGCAACCCGCCAATGAAGTCAAGCAAGATGTCTGTCCATGGCCTCTCCGGTACAGGCAATGGTTGCAGCTCCCCTGGTGGCTTGGTCCTCCGCGCCTTGATGCGTTGGCACACATCGCAACTGCTCACAAACCTCTTGCAATTAGTCGCCATTGACGACCACCAATATTGGCGTGTCAAGGCTTTTAGCGGTAGTCCGGCATGACAATTTTCCGCTCCTGCCGACCGACACCGAAGTGACCCGAGTAGTGGGTGTCATGCGCCTCCTCCAGCAACAACTGCTTCAATGGCGCATAGTCCGGCATGACAATTTTCCGCTCCTGCCCCCTACGCCAATACACTCCATCCCACGTGGTGTCTTTCAGCGCACCACCTGTGAACTCACTGTCAACGCCATAGCCGTGCTTGAATAGGCTATGCATGACTGGAGATCCCATCAGCACTGAGATGGCATTGAGGCTCAAGTCCGGCCTCCGTGATAGAGGATCTGCCGGGTTCACCTTCCCAGGCTTGTACTGGATCTCGTAGTCAAAACTCCCCTCAAGAAACTCCATCCAGCGAGTTTGTCGGCGACTAAGGTTCGGCTGCGTCTTCAGGTACTTCAGGGCGTAATGGTCCGTGAAGACCACGCAGCGCCGCGACTCGAGGTAGCATCTCCAGTGCTTGAATGCATGGATCACCGCCAACATCTCCTTTTCATGGATTGCGTAGTTCAGCTCCGCACCTCGCAACTTGCGAGACGCGTACGCAATCGGCTGCGGCCCCTTCCCGTGATCCTGCATCAGCACCGCCCCAATGGCATAGTCGCTTGCGTCCGTCGCCATGACATACTCCTTGGATGAATCTGGATGCACCAGGACTGGAGCGTCACACATTGCAGCCTTGAGCTCATTGAAACTCTTCTGCTCATGATCGCCCCATTCCCACTGGTGATCCTTCCTCAGCAGCTGAGTCAGCGGCGCACCCTTTTCTGCGTACCCCCGGATGAATTTCCGGTAGTAGTTGACAAACCCCAGGAATACCTGGATGTCACGCACACACTTTGGTGTCGGCCACTGCTTCACTGCTTCCACCTTTTTCGGGTCCATGCGGAGACCCTTGTCGCTGACGATTTGCCCTAGGAACTCCACCTCCCTTTTCTCGAACTCACACTTGGAGAGCTTTGCAAACAACTTCTCTCTCCGAAGAATTTCCAACACCTACCGAAGATGTTGCTGATGCTCTTCCAGAGTTCGGGAGTATATGAGGATGTTGTCGAGGAACACCATCACGAACTGGTCCAGGTGAGGGTGGAAGATCCTGTTCATGAGGCTCATGAACGTTGCAGGAGCGTTGGTCAAGCCAAACGGCATCACGAGGTACTCGAAATGACCGTTTTGCGTCCGAAACGCCGTTTTCTCCACGTCCTGCTCCGCAATCCGGATCTGATGGTACCCCGAGCGCAAGTCAATCTTGCTGAAGAACTGCGCTCCCCTCAGCTGGTCAAACAGCTCCTCGATCCTTGGCAGTGGGTACAGGTTCTTGATCTTTACGTTGTTCAGGGCGCGATAGTCCACGCACATCTGCAGCTCCCCTGTCTTTTTCTTCACAAAGAGGACCGGTGCAGCGTAAGGTGACACCGACGGTCTGATGAACCCCTGGCCCGTCAGCTCCTCCAACTGCTTCTTCAGCTCACCCATCTCATTATCGCTCATGCGATAAGCAGCTCGTACCGTTGGAGTCGCTCCCGGAACCAGATCAATTTTGTGGTCGGTGTCCCGCTTCGGTGGTAAACCTTTTGGTAGCTCAGCAGGAAACACGTCACTGTAGCTGTCCAACACTCCCTTGACGCCTTCCGACAGCTTTGCTACAGGTGCTTACTGCTGCTCCCCCTCCGGTTGCTTTGTCTCCGCTACCAACACTTCCACCTCTTCAGCTGCTACTTTTTGCCGCATCCACACAAGGTACACTTGATCCCCCTTGCGCTGACAGCACTTCAGCTGCACGTAACTCAACTGCGGCACCTTGCCTGCCTTGGAGTCCTTCTCCTCTGCCCACAACGGCAAAATAATTTGTTCTCCGCATTTCTTCACTTTCACCTGGCTGCGCACCCAATCCACAGCAAGATTCCACCGGTGCAGCTAGTCACGCCCCAAAATGGCGTTGTAGGTGTCCATCGGGCACGTGCGAAACTTCACATCGCACGACAGCTTGCCCAGACAGATCCTTAGAGGCTTCAGAGGCAGTCCGCACTCCAGCTCCCCTTGCACCAACTTTGCCGTAGTTGGCTTCCCGGGTAGCCGTGCAAGCCCCAACCTCTTTGCAAGCTCGTCGCTAAAGAATGAGTGCGACGCGCCACAATCCAGTAATGCTTTAATCTGCCGGCGAGTCTGGCGCCCCTCGCCGTCCGCAGAACCAGCCGATGAAATTTCGGCTTTCAGGAGGAACCCCGGAACGCTCCCGCTTCCTTCGCTCTGCAGCAATACACTTGGCAGCTCCCTAGTTGTCGAAGGACTTTCGGGGCTGGTGTTCACTGATGCGGACGAAGCTTTCCCAGCAGATGGCCACCCGCCACTCACTGCTGGTTGCCGTTTCCCTGCTCCTTCTTTTTGCAGTCCTTCTTGTGGTGCCCAGGCTTCCCGCAGATCCAGCAGTTCCCACCACGCGGCTTGCTGTGCTGCTGGCCTCCTTGCACTGCGTCGATCTCCATGGGGTCAGTTTGTTGGTGCTATGCTCAACGCTGAAATTCTCTTGCTTCTCCCGAAAGCCCCCTCGATGGTAGCGTAGCGCGTCGACGCGCTCAGCAGTGGCTACCATCGCCTGGAACTCTGTGATGCCACTTAGTGCCAGCGTGCGCTGAATTTCTGCCTTCAAGCCGTCGTGGTATTTGTCTGCCATCTCCGGCTCGCTCATGTCGTCGATCTCCGAGCACAACGCCAAAAAACGACGTGTGTACTCCTGCACCGAGCCGATCTGCTTCAGCTGCTTCAGCTTGTTTCGCGCGACCATGGAGGCGTTCACGAGATCAAATCGATCTCTGATGGCTTGCTCGAACTGCTCCCATGTCGTCGGCACGCGAGCTTCAGCTTGCCCCGCGCCTGGCTGCCACAACACGGCATGTTGCACAGCTGCGTTCCCACCTCCACCTTGAGTGGCTAGCATATTCAGCTGCCTCCACCACTCCAATGCTGCTCCGCGTAGCAGTGTCACCGCGAATGGCACACACACAGCATCGTCCTCTGGAGGGTGACCCAGAGCCCCAAAGTAGCTGTTCATTGCAAACAACCAGGTCTGAACGCTTGCTCCCTTGACAGAGGGATTGAACGCTTCCGGAGCCTTTGACTTTGGTCTCGGCGGACTCCTTCACCGGGCCGCCCCAACCTGTCCAGCGCCAGTCCCGTCCCGCAGGTCAGCCATCTGCCGATTGAGCCGCTCGTTCTTCAGCTTGAGGGCTCCCAGCTGCTCTACGATCTGCTGCAGGGCCTGCTCCATGGCTGTAGATATGTCTTAGCCACTGGAGATCCTTCGAAAAAATTTGGCAACGTTTCGGCAGCAATCGAAAAATGTTCCGGCAGCAATTCGGCAGTCTGGGACGAAAATCCGACGTCTTCGAAGTGCGTGGGAGTCACCCGTCGTCTCCCGCATGCACACGGTGGGCCGTGTGGACGCTCTGGAAATGTAGAAAGTTTTCCAGAGGTTGGCTCGTGTGTTGGCTTCGAAGTCTGGTTCAGCAATCTCCCTCTCGATCAGCCTTGACGTTGTCTGGCGTAGTCCGTGCCTTCGCTCCTTGAAGTTTCGCGAGCTCCGGCAGCGCTTCCGCCCAACGTGTGGCTCTGGCTCTCATACCAGATGTGAGAGTGGGTGCTCTCTGGAGATTTAGCCTTGGTGTGTAGAGAGCACAGTCGCAGCAGAAGCCAGAGCTGGAAAATACAGGTTAATGAGATTGAACTGAGTACAGGGTATTTATACTGTCCGGCTGGCTAGCCCAAGCCTCAGCCTACTGCTTCCCTAGCTTGCTACGACAAGCTACTTGCACCTGAACTCGGTGCTCTGCTTGCACCTGAACCTGGTGCTCTACTTGCACCTAATGTCTAGTGCGAGAAGTCCCCGACCGTCGATCGTCGAGATCGACGGTCCTTGTGTCTCTCGGCGAGCCGCCCCGTTGGTCGCGTATGTCTCGCGGCGGTGGGTGCGGTCGCCGTGTTGCGCACGCCACCGNCTACTGCTTCCCTAGCTTGCTACGACAAGCTACTTGCACCTGAACTCGGTGCTCTGCTTGCACCTGAACCTGGTGCTCTACTTGCACCTAATGTCTAGTGCGAGAAGTCCCCGGCCGTCGATCGTCGAGATCGACAGTCCTTGTGTCTCTCGACGAGCCGCCCCGTTGGTCGCGTATGTCTCGCGGCAGTGGGTGCGGTCGCCGTGTTGTGCGTGCAACCGGAAGTGTTGCGACCGTCGCGCGGTCGCAGCCACCATTTTTGCTGCCGCCGTTGACCGCGACTGTTGCCGGGAGTCGTCCGTCGAAATGACCCCTCAACGAGTAGCGTCGCCGTTACGCTACCCGTCGAGAGGGGGGAAGCCACCCCCGCGTGGCGTGTTCGGAACGCCGCGTGGGGGTTCGCGCGAAACAGCCCCCTAGCGCCGGCGTGACCCCCACGCCAGCGCTCGCTCACGCGCTCGCTCGCTCCTCCTCCTCCTCCTCCTCCTTGCATCGGCGGTCGAGCGGAGATGAGCTCGACCGCGACTTGGATTTCCGAAAATCGGAAAAAGGCCTGCATGCCCCCAATACTCGGACGAGGCCCCGAGTATGCCCAAAAAAAGGGGCACCTCGTTACATTCGAGCTCCCATGATTTACCCTACTACCTAATGATTTCGTTATTAATTAATTCACCGGGACCACGAATTCTTTTATTCGGCTACACGTTCAATATTATCCCAGGATAACGAAAACGTTTTATTAATTCCTCAAGCTAGGTTGACACTCGAGGACGTAACGAAATCTAAAGTGCAGTCGCGTAACCTCGGGCGGCCACTGGAATGCCCGATTTTCTGGTGTCGCATGACCACCGACACCGAAAATCGAGAGGAATAGAATCGAGCGAGATCGTCTCCAGGTTAAAAAAACGAATTCAAGACAACAGAGTTAAGTGATTTCGTGCAATTTGAAAATAATAAATTAAATTTTCCTGAAAGGAATCAAGATTACAATTGGAAAATTATTTTAGACAACGAATTCATCAGGCAGTAGGGTATGTTCAGGTCCACAACCGGCCCAATGAACGAGGTACTCCCTGACAACGCACAACGGAAGAGTACGCTCTTGGTGCTGGAGTAGGTAAAGGACCTCGTATTGGCCGTCGGCAGCAAGGACTGCTGGCGGTGGCTGAACAGTTTCGTCTGCAGTGTATGAAGCCATCAGGCTCACATGAAACACGTTATGTATCTTCATACTCGGCGGAAGTAGCAATCTGTATGCCAGTGGCCCGATGTGTGCCACAATGGGAAACGGCCCAATCCACTTTGGTAGACGTTTTCCTGCCCATGGCGACTTTAGCTGAAGGTTTTTAGTGCTAAGCATCACTTTGTCACCGATGTCAAACAAGACCACCCGGAGACCTTTGTCGGCATTTGCCTTTTGTTGCTGTCAAGTTGCTTGAAGGTGACCCTTTGCCTCGTGTAACAAGGATTCGATGCCCTCGGCAAAGGCTTGAGCAGAAGGAACCTGCCCTCCTGTACTCCCACTCTTCACCAATGAAGAGGGTACCACTGGATGCCGACCATTGTTCAACATGAACGATGTAAACTGTGTGGACTCGTTCACCGAGTTGTTCACCGCAAAATCTGCCGGTGCTAGGAATTCGTCCCAATCATGCATGGCAGAGTCCACATACATGCGGAGCATCTACTCCGGAGTGCAATTCATGCGCTATGTTTGTCCGTGAGTTTGAGGGTGAAATGCTGTCGACATTTGTGACTCAATGCCGAAGTACTCGTGCATTTTTTGCGAGAACTTACTAGCAATTTTTTTATCTCGATCAGAGATAATGCGCAACGACAAGCCGTGGTACTTTACGACACCCTCAAAGAAGAGACGAGCGGTCCCCTCTGTGTTCATGTCAGTGGTTGTAGGAATGAAGTGTGTCATCTTCGTCTAAAGATCCACGACCACTAGTAGTGCATTGTGGCCACGGGCCGTGTCCGGAAGACCAGTAATGAAGTCCATGCTGACGCACTCCCATGGAGTCCCAAGAATGGGAAGCTGTTGGAGGAGTCCAGCAGGCTTCTTGTTGCTAGCCTTAATCCGAAGACATGGGTCGCATGTCATGCAATACTTGCGGAAATCAACACTTCATCCTGGCCACCAATAGTGGTTCGAGAGTGCATGTCCGGTCTTTCAAGGTCCCACATGACCTGCGATCAGCGGGTCTTGGAATTGGGAGATAACCTTTGCTCAAAAGTCTCCCGAGTTTGGCACAACAACTTGTTCTCCGTGCTAGAAGATTCCTACGGCCTCCACCAAGCTGTACTTTTGAGAGTCTTGAAACCAAGAATCCACACAGTTTCCCATCCGCATCCTGTTTACAAAACCGTTGTAGTGGACAATCTTTGATGGTGGTTGCCGAAGAGGTGCAGGGGGATCTGGTGATTGTACTGTTGCTGTTGTAATGGCCATAAAACGCCCACTGACCTCGGTGGTTGCCTTAAATTCCACAGGCTGTCGGCTTAGTGGATCGGCCACATTGATGCGTTGTGGCCGATATTCCCACGTGAACAGGAATCGGCTCAGGTATTTGTTCCAACGCGCTTGTCGTCTTGACAAGTTCGGTTGCATTTGGAAAAACACCAATGGATTATGGTCGGTCACGACCGTCACACCCCCTAAAGTACCCTCGAGGTAGCAACACCACATCTTAAAGGCGTGTACTACCGCAAGGAGCTCTTCATCCCCAGTCGTGTACCGCGTTTCCGCGGGGATGAGCTTCCGGCTCTCATACGCAATTGGGTGACCGTTCTGCATGAGGACGGCTCCGAGTCCTACTACCGACGCATCACATCACACCTCCCATGGTTGCGATGGATCCGAAATAGCTAGGACAGGCACCGTGGATAGAAGCTCTTTGACTTTGAGAAAAGCGTTTTCGTAATCAAATGTCCATTCCCAACGCACGTCGTTTCGCGTGAGCCTCGTTGGTGGTGCGACCAGGGTCAAATACCCTTGCATAAACCGTCGAAAGTAGTGTGCAAGGCCGAGGAAAGACCGAATCTGCCCAACATTTTCAGGGCGTGGCCAGTCAACAACGGCTTGGACCTTTCGTGGGTCGAAACGAATGCCGTCCCTGGCAACAATGTGTCCAAGGTATTCGAGCTCATCCTGTGCAAACTTGCACTTGCTCACTTTTGCATAGAACTTCTATTGCCGAAGGATTGCGAGAACTTCGCGTAGATGTTTTGTGTGCTCCTCGATTGATTTTGAGAAAACCAGGATGTTGTCCAGGTAAACAAGAACGAACTATCTGAGTTGCTTGGCGAACGTTCATTTCATTTCTCCGTTGAAGGTTGCCGGGGCATTTGTAAGCCCGAAGCATAACACTCGGAACTGATAGTGTCCCATGTTCGTTCAAAACGCGGTTTTGGGCACATAACCTTCCGTGATGCAGATTTGATGGTACCCTTGGGACAAATCCAAGGACGAAAACACTTTGACACCTTGGAGTTGGTCAAAAAGGTCCTCAATCCGCAGTAAGGGGAATCGATTTTTCATCGTCAGCTTGTTGAACACCCGGTACTCCACGCACATGCGTAAACCACCATCCTTCTTGTTCACAAAAAGGATTGGCACACTGTACGACGAGCTACTAGGCTCAATCCACCCTTTTCAAAGGTACTCTTTGATTTGGCGTTCAGCCTCTCACCTTTCTGCTGGACAAAGGCGATACATGGGGCTGAACGGAGGAGTCATCTCCGGTTGCAGCGGAATCGTGTTGCCCATGTGTCTTTCTGGTGGAAGCCCAGATGGTGGGTCTTGGAATACATTCGAGAAATCCGCCAATAGAGATTTGATCTCTTCTGGCTTGTCTTCCTTTACGTCATCCTCCACTCTCTGCAGCTGAGTCAAGAAGCATCAACAACCTTGTCGGATAATTCTCTTGACCTGCATCGCAGACAAGTGGCATGCATTTTGAGTAACATCGATGATATTTCCGTACTCAGAATCAACGTAAAGCGGCGCTGTCCTTTTTGGAGGATGGAACACTTTGATTCAAAGCACATTAGAGCCTTGTTGTTACGGAGGGAGGGATTGCCTAGCACCACGTCAAACGGGTCAAGAAGGTTGAGTACCTTCAATGTGACACTCTGTGTGTACCGTTGAATACAAATTTTTACTTTTCGAGTACTGATCACAGGTACCGTACGGTTGTCACGGACAACAACCGCGCCATTCGATGGTCCGTACTTCAGGCCAACCTCTCGGGAAAAGCCAAGACTAACAAAAGAGTCGTCTCCTCCAGTGTCAGCAAGTACATTCACGGGGACACCAGCTAGGTGTCCTTTGAACTGCATCGTGATGTTGTACCCACTATTGCGAGTGAACAGACTCGACGACGGCAAGTCGAGTTTGTTATAAACACGGAATCAGTATGAAGGGTGTCGCAACTCTTATAATGAACCCACTCGAGTCCACGTCTTGTGGGCACGTGTGAATTCGGCTAGCACCTTCCGGTCTTTGAATTTGACTGGGTCGAAATCGTCGACTAAAGGTGCTACGAATGTGATTGAACTCATTGATTTGAGGGCATTTGCTTCAATCAGTGCGTCACGCAACTCTTGCACAGTGGTCGGTGTCGCCACCACTAAGCATGTACGATCATGCATCTCGTTTGGAGATGCAAGGTTTAGTGGGCAATGTCGGTCAGCAAGTGTAGAATGCGGTTCAACAAGAGGAGAGAAAACAACAGAGAAATCTGAACTTGTCAAGAACTCAAATTGTTTAACATCCTCATCCGAATGCATGAATCCACACTCGTGATCCAGTTTTACCCCTGAGTGGTCCCCACTGACGTCACTCACGGGTGGGGAAAACCCGCCCCACAGCCCTGTCCATTGCCACGGCCGGGCCCATTGCCGCGACCGCGACCCTGTCCACGACCCTGTCCGCGGCCTCCTGCTGCACCATCCCCACGAGGTGCTGCTGCTACAGCTAATGCCGCGGCCTCTTGTCCACCACCAGCAGCCTGAGGGCACTGAGCCCTAAAGTGGCCCAGCTGCATGCAGTTGTGGCAGAGCCCTTCGCGAAAGGATGCGTTGCGACACTCATGCACCGCCTACAGCTCGTCATTCTCGCGGCTGCGCTTGTTGTTGGGGCCCTTGTATCCACCAGCTTTCTTGGATGGAGGGTTTGTAGGCTGCTTGCCCTTGGCCTTGCCTCGCTGTCCAGCTGACCCACCAGCCCTCGCAGCGTCCATGCGCATGTCGCGGCCTTGCTGTGCACGCGCGTTCAGCCGTGACTCAGAGTAGTGCTTTGGGTTCGCCGAATACACTTTGCTCATGTAGTTGTGCAACGCCCTCCAGCTTGTCCAAGCTTGGCCAGTGGCTGTCGTGGTGGTCTTATCCTTCAGCTTCTCGCTTGTGAGACCATCACACAAGTATTCCAGCAGCATGCACTCCGGGTACTTGAAGGTCTGAGTCCCATCGCGCGCGGTGAAGCTTTTGGCCTCCTCCGCGAGTGTGACGAACTTGCTCAAGTAGGATTCGAGCGAGCTCCCCAGCTGCCTGAAGTCCTTGATCTTGTGGAAGGCACACTGCGCCTCCTCACATTGGGTGTACTTCTTGCGCATGATCGCGTAGAAGGCCTCCCACGACATGAGCTGCCACTCGAGGTGCGGATGCTGCGTAGTCAACTCCTTGATGACATACTTGAAGACTTTGTCTTCAAGCCGCGTCGTGGTAAGGTCACCCCACTGGCTGAGTGGAGCCTTGTGGACACGTAAAATGTGCTCCATGCGGTTCAGCCAGTCGGACAGCTTCACGCCCTTTCGGAAGATCTCCACACTGTGGAGGAAGGACGTGTTCATGACCGACCTCGAATTTGTCGAGGTAGGCAAGTCGTCGCTGCCAGCGGCAGTGGCATCCGCAGCTGCGACACGCTGCGCTTGCTACTACATCTACACCTGGGTCACACTCTGCAACGCCTTGTTGAGGTCATTGCATCGGCGGCTTACCTCATGGGTGGCCAGGCGTTGCAGCTAGCGATCACGATCAAGGTCCGTGATGCTCTGTCAGACGTGGGCCAGTAGGTTGGCGAATGCAAACTTGAGCTCTGATGTCGTCAGAGCATCGGTGATAGCCTCCACGGCCTTGTATTGTCCGTGCACCCTTACCCACTGTAGGAGGGTACGGTTCGCGTACATGCATCCAAGGAGTTCCACCTTTCAGAGGAGACTGTCATCGGCGACGGTGCTCGAGTGGGCGCTGCCCTGCCCCATTGCGGCCACATCGTAGGAAGGGGGGTCTGCCCCCATTCCTCCGAGTGGTGCCATATCCCCACCGTTGGTGGTGATCTTGAGTCAGCCTGCCTCCTCAGCAGCAAACTCTGCAAGCCTATGACGGATTGCCTTCGCGGTGTCGTCGTCCGGCTCGTTCTCGCGGGAACTTCCTGTGTGACCGCTTTTAGCACCCTTGCTGCTCTCGGTAGTCTTGCTACTGTCAGCAGCTTCAGGCAATGCGACAGGTGTCTTATCCTTCTTGAGAAATCGGTTCAAGTTCACCGCACGACAATGACAATCGTCGCGATCCTTTTCGCCTTCGCCATTGTCGGCATCGTGCTCTTCGTCCGAGTCTCCTTCTAGAAGATCCTCCTCCATTGGGTCGTCCGTCCCGTAGGGGTCGCCCATGTGCGCGTCGACATGCTTGTCGAGGACTTTTCTGGCCTCCGCACGCTTCTTGGTGTTGCCGAGGTTGGCGTCGGTTGCCTTAGGCGGTACGGTGGCCTTTGGCGGTACGGTTGCCTTAGGCAGTACGGTTGCCTTAGGCGGTATGGTTGTCTTTGGGTTGGTAACCGTGCTCATGGCGGAGGCTCCCAATATCTGGATTGTGCCGAGAGCTCGTGATGAGGCCGTCACCATCTTGCCCTTGTTGGTCTTGGACGGTCCGGCACTTCCCATCTCGTCGTTCATGCAACTAGCACGTGAAGGTCGTTGTGAGGATCACCCCACAACTTAAAGGAGGGATTGCCTCCTAAAATCTAGCTCTCACGATCGGTGAGGCAATTTCAATTTAAATGTCTATTTCTTAGGCCGCCACATCGGCACAAGGTCGTCGGTTTTGAAGCTAGTCTTCCTAAGCCTTGACTCACGGTGATTGGCAAGGACTAGTACCTAGGAAGACAGAAAACTACAACAAAATAAAATGATGAGTGTGAGTGCCGCTCACAATACAAGAGCAAAGAGTGGCAATGAGAATTCTACCAATTCCTACCAAACCTTCCACTCTCTCCTCCAACTTATTTTCTTTCTCTTGTCTTCTTGTCTTCCTTGGTCTTCTCTTCACGCTCCTTGACGCCTCTCGCATTCTTGGGCGGCGTCTCCCTTGAGCTGGCGACGTTGGTGAGCTGCCAAAAATCTTCAAGATGTCACCCTCTTTCTTTTTAGGATGTTCTCAGGCCGTGAGAGTCCCTAAGCTTGGGAAGGAGCGCTATCCCAATTTTTTGGATGAAGAGTTTTGAAGGAGGCTTCAAAATGGGGAGAATTTTTTGGTGTTTGAGGGTGAGAACTCCCCATCCCGCCCCACAAAATCCTCTTTGTCCTCTAGAAGTAAGGAGAGGCTGGACAGAAGAGTCTCCACCAAGTAGAGCTCTTTTCAAGATTTCTAACGCACTTTACAGTGCTTCAATTCGTGAAGTGTAGATGTCGTAGTCCCTTCTAGCATTTCTACAGTTGCCGGCGGTGTTTTATCTATGTCGTAGCCGCCGTTTCCGTCAAACTCTTGGTCGTAGGGGTTGTCTGGCTCTAAGAACCACTATAACGGCTTGAGTCTCCACCTCCTGCTTTGAAGTCGTCGTCGGAGTTCGCAAAATGGCGTTCTCAGTCCGCGTCACGGGCTTACCCCCTTCGCAGGACTGAGGGGCAATCGTCATCAATGACCTAGAGTAGGGAGACTCGAATACTCCAAGTCTCCATATCCCCATTTCCGTTTTAACCCTACCCCTGGTTTTTGGACCCAAACCGGGGGTTTTTACCTCGAACTCGAATGTTCGCCCAAGTTATTTTGTTTATTTTATGTCGAAGTTTGTCGCAAACGAACTTCGATTTACGTTTTGCCGTTTTGGCACAAAATCATCGCGTTCAAGGCACGCTGGCGATTTCGCGCTAGTCCTCTCGTCCTCACCCTCGCTCCCCCTATCCCTCGTCCTCGCTTCCTTGTTTGCAAGGAGGGCGAGGGGGGGCGAGGGCACGAGGCCACGAGGCCTCGCCCTCGAGGCCCTCATGGCCCCTCAGCCGCCGATCAGGCTGAGGCCGCGATCGGCGGCTGGCAGCTGGCCGGCCAGTGGCCGGCCGGTCACTTGGCTGGCCGCCGGCCGTCTAGCCGGACAGTAGCAAGCTGGCCGGCGGCCAGCGAAGTGCTGGCCGTCGGCCAGCCCTCGCTGACACGAGGGGTGGTGCGCAACCACCGCTCGCTTCAGCGAGGAGGGAGGGCCGAACTGGCCCTGCCGCTACACACACAAAATCAATCATGATGTATAACTAGCAGCAAAACCAGAGTGTCAGATAATCCCATAACCTTCAGCACATTACGCAGTAGCAGCCATTGGCGCCATCGTTACTGCCGCCGCCGCTGCAGCCACAACAGCGGTAAGTAGCTTTTCCTTGTGCGTTCGGTGTTTGGGCGTCCGCATGTGCTTGCTCGAGCGTGAGCAAGCAAATCCATGGCCGCCCACGTGTGGACGTTACCAACATCCACACGAAGTCCGCGCTTTGAGGGGTGTTGCCCTCATTTGAAGTGACCATCGAAGGGGTTTTTTCCCGCATTTGTTTGAAGACTGTGGATGACCTATTTACAACTGTTGCATAAGTACTTTGGAGGAGTAAACTACCGGGATTGGAAATGGTCATAATTTTTTTCCTTCCACATACCGTAATGTCTCTTATGTTTGACTAAAACAAGTATTTTCCTTCAACTATTCCGTACGTCTACGGTCTTTGTCTTTTGACATTTGAAGGCTCGATAGGTGAACTTCTGGGGACACACCAAGGAGATGAACACCAGTTCGACCAAAACAAAACACCAAAAACAACACCTATATCCCTTGGACAAACATGTCCAAAGTTATGGCCATAAACTATAGTTGAATCTAATTGTCACTAGATTGCGTTCTAGAAAATAGGCAAATGCAAAAGACAGCACGGTAATTGCGGTAGTACGATATGTTTTGTCTCTGATGTACACAAGTCCCTAAACTCAGTGAGTGGGCATTCCCGTCATTGCATTCACACTACAAAGAGAGATGCATGAAAACAAACACCTGGCTCTCAGGTTATGGAGGATCAGAAACAAACAAAAACTGACACTTTCGAGGCGTACCAGGTGGCAGTGGTAGCTTTCACACCAAATGGCACAACATGGATGAACTCAACGGCGAACCAGGTGACGTACCCCTTGAACTGGGCGAAGCTTTTGCCTCCATCGCTGCCCGTCGGTTCGACACGTGGAATGATGGAAGGCATCAGACAAGAGACCCTCATTAATGAAGATTTATACCAGAAACATTTGAGACTCAAGAGCCTCACTATCCATCTCTTCCAAGAACTGAACTGGGCGGTGGAGGAGCTAAGGATTTCCCATCTACGCTAAGCAGTACTCACTTGGAAAATTTAGACATCTTGAATAAACCCCATGTTTGACTGGCACTTCGTGGGACTTTCCATCTCGCAAACTCCAAGGAACCGATGGTTAGGATTTGGCTAATGAGTTTGGAGATGTACTTCATCGTTGCTTTAGTCAACGACAAAAAGAAAATTGACCTCCGCGCCTCCCTTTTGCGTGGCACGGCTTTGGGCTGCAGGTCCAATTTCAATACCATTCAACGGTAGGAGGAGACCAGCGGAGCTCAATCAATGGCTCACACGGGCGCTCTCACATCACCAACAATAAGCGTACTACCTCACAATTAGATTTTCTCTACGTTGCACTACTCTCTCATGCCGCGGGAAACATAGAGCAACTTCGTGCATGCTATGATTGCTCACTTTAGGAAGCTAAACGAGATGTTCGATGTACCATATAGACTCAAACCCTTGTGTCATCAGTGTAGCATGGTGGAGTATATTCGGAATTTTTGCAAAATCATCACTAGCAGCAATGTGTATATTACCACAACAGCCTCAAAAAAGACATTCGGCGAGCGATCGCAATTGTTGGTATCCAACATGACCTTCCGTGAATGATCACAATAGCTGAATGCATAAACAGTGCCAACTTCAACGCTCACGTTTAGGAATCTCATGGCTGGCAACCCCAAGGTCACAACTCTAATCGTGGCAGATGAAAGTCACGATCGACTAAACCCTCGCCTCCGATGGAAATCATTGCTATCGATCAACGTGATCAGTGGCTCTACTGGACTTGTAGGATGCCCGACCATGTCTCGCACGATTGATGGAAATGACAACAACAGACCGAAATTGGAGGAAACAACAATGAGCTGGAGTATACGGCAAGGCTCCTGTCTGATTGGAAGATTTTGTGCTGACCAATTGTCCACTTGAGCAGTTCACATCGCTCCAGACAAGGGTTTGTGAGATCGTACCGTTAGGGGTACGAGGACGAACAAGGACATGGTTCGGAAGGTGGGTTTGTAGACCAAATGAGGAGAGTTTTTTATGAAAAGTCGTTGACTTACGCATGCAAATCCGCCAACCTTGCAAACCTCTCTGAATGGAAATTGGAGATACGTACATCGTAATGGTATCAAGAACTTGCCTGATGAGGGACCGCAAAATCATCCTCTAATGAGATTTCCTGTATTGGCATAGTCCAAAAGTGGACTAAAGCAGCAGTTTTGTCTATGTCAACATTGATGGAAAAAAAATGCATTTGCTTCTAATCGCGTGATTCAAAACGCAGGTGCGGTTACGTGAAGAAGTAGAGGTGGAAGCAACAAAGGAAGATGTGGCTGCCATAAACACCAACTGATATCTTTGGACGCGACCAAGAGGCATCTGCTGCAAGGAGTTGAAGCGTGGCTACTCCACATGGAGACTTGGGAACGACGATTGTAGCTGTTAAGCCGACCACATCAGCTCGACACTCGAGAGGTTTGTAGCCATACCAAAGGATTTTCCGACACTCATCAAGGAGTTTGAAGGGGTTTTCCCCATAAAAATAGCTCGATAGCTACCTCAGCAATAGGGCATTCGCCATCACATAGACCTGAAGACAAACAACAAAGAGACGGTGAAGGGACCCTATAAGATGAGAGTTCACAACCTGATTAGACTAACGAAGCAGCTAGACGAGCTATGTTGTCAAGGATTCATTTAGATTTCCACGTTACCATATGTGGCACCTCTACGTTTTGTGGGGAAAAAAAAAGAGAGATGTGCATGTGCATGGACTATGAACGTTGAACAACATCACCATCAAGAACTGTTACCCCCTTTTGCAAGTATAACATCTTTTTTACCAACTCGGGGAGGCCCAAATGATCAGCAACATCGACTTTTGCAACAGCTATCATCAAATTTGCCTAGGCTGTAGATAAAACATCATTATGTTTTTTGATATAGGCAGTTTGTATTTACAAATATGCCATTTGGATTCGCAAATGCACCCGCTACATTCATGGTGGCGATGAATAATATATTCCGCACGTACCTTGACAACTTTCTTGTCGTGTGCCTCTTTGGCATCCTCGTGTATAGCCACATCCCAACAAAGTACAATGGACACTTGCCAAACGTTCTCAAGATAAGGTTTTTTAGAAAACTCTTGAAGTGCGACCTCGATTGTTGCTTGATCAAGTTTTTGGGCCACATCATCGGCGACGGACGGACCACCATGGACCAAAAATAGGATGAGGCAGTTGCTGATTGGCCAACGCTTACAAATGTTTGGGACCTCCAAGCAATTTTAGGCTTTTGTAACTAATACCGTCAAGTTTTCAAAGACTACGCTTGAGTGTCAGGGCATCTCTTTGATCTCACTTGAAAAACCACCAAGTAGAAGTGGGGGGCAACGAACAAATAAGTGTTTAAATCTTTGAGAAATGCTGTGACCTCGGCATCAGCTTTATAATTGGCAAGTCCAATGGTGGACTACATTATGGCCACCAATGCATCCGATCATGTTATTGGAGCCGTTCTCATCCTAGACAACAGCGGTTGAGAACAACCGGTTGTTTACATGCCGAGAAAATCGTGGGCCGGAACTCAACTACATTGTGCACGAGAACGAAATGCTCACAATCATGTGCATCATCCCTGTTGCTTGGAATCACGTTGATACATCATCCGCCCCAACAACCATGCACTAGAACATCTCAAGACACAGCCAAATCCGAACCGTCAACAAACTCAATGGATGGAGTTCTTCGAGTCCAACTTGACTATGAAGTCTAGTACCGACCTGGAAAAACTAATCCAATGGATGCTCTGATTCGATAACCGAATGTAGTATTCCAGTTCAACTACTCATCAAACGAGAACCGTATCTTGTGAGGCTATTTTCCAAAGATTACAAGAGGTTTGGCAAGTATTATGAAACCAAGTTCTGGTGTGATGACCCTTATGGACGTCGTCGATTCACTTGCCACGTCGTCCTCCCATCAAATGAGGAGCTATAAAGGATGCTATTTGAGGAATGCCATGAAACTGGTTCAGGTGGACACATATTCAATGAAAACACCTTGAAGAAGTTGGCAAAATACTACTTGTAGGACGAGATCCCACAACGATATGTCAGCCTTATGTAAATCATGCGACACTTGTCAGAGACAAAGACATTGTCGCACAAGGCCGCCAGGTCTACTTCAACCACTGCCATTCTCGACAGAACCCTGGGTCGATATCAGCACGGACATCGTGAAAAAATCGTGTACCACTCTCGAGGGGTATGATGCCATCCTCTTGGTGATGAAAAGGTTCTCTAGAATATCACACTTCATCACAACGGTGAGCACCGTCACCGCTGAAGAAACAGTATGGCTATTTCTAAACCAGACCAAGCGGCTACACTACGTGCTATGTACCATCATCAATGACATTGACGGCTGCTTCACTAGCCATTTTTGCACAAATTCGTGATGCGTTACAAACGTTGGACCGAGTTATCAAGGAAACTCTACCCTCAGACCAATGGACAAACAGAGCGGACCAATTAGATGCTCAAAGAACTTCTTCGTGTCTTATGTGAGCCACACGACACAGACAAGGGACCCAAACTGCTGACGGCCAAACTCGCATACAACTCCGCCACTTCCATCGTAATGGGTAAAGTTGTGTTTGAAGTGGTTTACGGAAAACACCACCACCACCTCCTATATAAATAGCGATGGATATGGAGCACGTGAATGAAGGTATCCTTATACACCAATGCTGTCGAAGAAGACCGAATATGTGGTCAAGAGGCACGGCTACGACGCGGCACACAACAACTGGGAGGCCTACAACAATCTCCAGAATGTCGATGACCTGTTCGAAGGTCTCTAATGTTANAAGGGACCCAAACTGCTGACGGCCAAACTCGCATACAACTCCGCCACTTCCATCGTAATGGGTAAAGTTGTGTTTGAAGTGGTTTACGGAAAACACCACCACCACCTCCTATATAAATAGCGATGGATATGGAGCACGTGAATGAAGGTATCCTTATACACCAATGCTGTCGAAGAAGACCGAATATGTGGTCAAGAGGCACGGCTACGACGCGGCACACAACAACTGGGAGGCCTACAACAATCTTCAGAATGTTGATGACCTGTTCAAGGGTCTCTACTGTTACCACCAGTCTACGTCTTCTAATGCATCCGGGCATCGTGACTAAAAGGGGGAGAGTGTTATTTCCCTGGTGTACAAAATTCCATAAACTCCGTGAGTAAGTGTTTTTGTCATGACCTTCATGGCCCACCACATGAGGACTTTAGGATTAGTATGCCGATCAGTCGATGGCATCTTGGCCACCTGCCCAAACCTCCGGTATTTCGTTCCAAAAGTTTTTGACAAAATCGACCACATTCCACAGTGATAAAAAACCATGTCAAATTTTTACATTCTTTTGGTCAACACCTCGATGCTCCTAGACATTTACAAAGATGCGCCTCAATATTCTCAAAGCCCCCTGAGTTCTCCGAAGAGCTTCTCAAAGTTGCCACTCATGGCATGACCTCGCACGCGTCACCCGGCTCGCGTATCAAGGACCCAACACCCGCCACATTCTCATTTTTGGCATTGTAAACATTTTGTTGGTGACTTAACGCTTGTCATCGAAGTACACTCACCACTTATAAAAGTTATCCCAATTCCTCGAATCGTAACTTCCCTGCATTTCATCCTTGTAAACCACCTTACGTTTTGATCAATAGAGCACCATCCATCCATAAATTCTCGAAGAAGACGAGATATCCACGTCTCAGAAATTTATCACGCCACATCCAGAATTGTAACTTTTTCACACATCAATGATGCCACATCTAGCGAGCATACAAAAAGGAACTTCTTATCCGAAACCATGCGTTATGTCTACGCCGCATGTCATTGAACGTCAACATGTTCACATCGAAAGACATGAAATAAAATTCATAAACCTCTCAATATAGGGGCTCATGAATTTTTCAAAAGAGGTTTGCAACGGTTTGAATGGGGGGTCTGAAACACCACATCATTGAAAGGGAACCTGCTATATCTGCTACCATAGGGCCTAGCAAGAGCCAATGCAAAAAATGAATCGTAAAACCCTGTGTGTAATTTGCAATCAGATTTGAAAGCAGTCTGCATGGATCGAAATGTGTTTAGTTCTCCGACAAAAGGGGTTTTGCTTCATCGCCATGAGTGACTAGCATTTTCTTCTTCTTCTTTAACTGGCAACCCCCAATTTTTGGATGTAGGTTTTGTGTTTGTGTGGGCTCTTCCCGTGCAAACATAGAAAAAAAAAACGGATTAATTCTCTTTTACCCACATTTTTAGTGTGGTCTTATCCAATTACCCATTTTCCCCATGGAAAACATGGATTATCGACTCGTTTTAACGTTGTATCACCTTGCCCACAAAATGTGAATAGTGATTAAACATAACTGGGGTGCCCACTTATGAAAATCATCATAAGAATCCTAGTATTATATGCATGTTCCTGAAACGGTACATATTGTGTTCATCATGTCTTAGAATTATATGGATTCTTGATTGCTTCTGTTTCCTTCTTGGTTGCATGCAATGAGACCAAAAGAAGAACATAATAAGTGTGATCTTCTCATTTCTATACAAAACATCGAGGCACGTGGCTGCATTTTGCTGGTGCTTATCACTCGGTTCTCTTTTGGGTTTCCATTAGATGTCTGTTCTGTTACACGATGACTTCGCATTGTAAAATCCGTTCCTACAGGTGCGCATGAGCATGGTCGAGCAGAGTTGCCGCAGTTCATTCCACACAACACGTGATGGTACTGTGCATTATACAACGTGCAACGGTTGTGTGCCACCGGCGTTGAACGGCGAAGATGGGGGTGCCCGGGGGGCGGGGGGAGGGGGGGGGGTCATGCTTGCTAGTACCATGCACCCCATTCATTTGCTAGTTTAAGCTAGAATTGTCTAGGACGTCTAGCCAAAGCTAGTTGGACACTGGGGTGTCGACCAACGGGGTTCGGTTGATACCCCCATTGGTCTTCTTTTTCCTCATTGTAATCACCGACAAGCGACGGAGAAGAGAAACCAAAAGTAGGATTGTAGTTGTTTGATATATCACTTGACATACATAAATAAAGTACGTTTGTAGAAAGAAATGCTATGTACACAACTGTACTTCTGAAATTTTGAAAATACTTTACTTATCGCATTCTATGTAAGGAGACAACTAGGATTCTCTACAATGTGGATCTAAACAGATTCTTAAACCCCATTCGTTGATCGTTCAGACAATCTGACGATTTTCATCTTTTTCTTAGAAAATGATCCGCGAACTAGTATCTTTGGAGGAGGGAGGAGGAACGAGGAAGGGGGGATGTCTGACCGCTTTTATGAACGTTAAACCAGTGGAAGATTTGAGGATTAATCAGGGCAACTACGGAAAAAAAATACATTTAAACGGTACATTTATAAGGAAAGTCACGTACATGAAATGGAAGCTTATAGTGCTAGCAAGGTTTTTTCTCTTGCACTTTGATTGCAGGGTTTTTCTATTGTTCTATGTTTTTTATTACATGATACATGAAGCAAAAGAAGCAAGGGCGACAAGCTCGCACCCATACTTTGTGTTGAGCTGTCTACAAAAACAAGGAGATGATACTCCAATACTTCCATCCTAATGGGGGGAAAAAATCCCAACCGTTTGATCCACTCGGCCGATAGCGATTGTGTCGTCTATCATTTCCCAAGGGGAAGAGTCCCCTAATAACAAGGCGTATTATGAGCTAATTGATTTTCTTCGAACAACCCATGGTCATTTCCTTTTGGCATGGTAGAACAATTTGTAAATGAAGGAATGCTATAACGTTTTAAAAAGGAAGATTACTGGTCCCCATTATCCAATGTCACTTGTGACAAGGATTATGCGTAGCTCGTTCTACATGATTAGCGATGCACCAGAGAGACACTGATTATGCGATAAAGGCCACATAAACCGCAACCGTGTAACCAATGCATCATAGAAAGTAGTGAACGCGTGACCAAATCAGCATAGAACAAATGTTTGTGTGACCAACGCTTCATAGGAACAATGTTGCTGTGACTAGCACACCATAAAAATAGAGGCTGTGTAACCAACACACTAGAAGAATGTTAATTGTGTCACCAACATACCACAAGAATCGTGGGTGTGTGCAAAACCTCATTGGGTTCAGTGATTGTGTGCATAGGGCACCATAGAAACAGTGACATTGTGACCAATGCACCATGTATACAATCATTTTGTGAGTGAAATACAATAGAAATAATGATTGTGTTAAAAACATGATACAGAATCACTATTTGTGCGGCTGATGTACCATGGAAACAATTGATTGAATTATCAACATACCATAGCAACTATCATTTTATGACAAACAATTCATGGAAACAGTGACTACGTGGACAACACACCATGTCCATCGTGACGTTGTGATCAATGTGCCACTCATGCGGTTATTGTGTGACCAATGCATCATACAAGCAGTGATTGTAACCAGCACAACATAAAAACATTGATTTATGATCAATGCACCACATGAATCGTGATTGTGTATCCAACGTACCATATAAGCTGGTATTCTTTGATAATCCCACCATTACATATTGCGAGTTTCAGGAAAACACATTATAGAAATAGTGGTTGTGCAAAAAACTCACCATAGAATAAAATGATGCGTGACCATCGTGTTGAAATTTAGCACGACCACAGCAAAGGCTTGGTTGGCCTTGCTATTGTGCCAGGACCTTTGGTGTGCCAAGCAATGCTTGTACAACTGTTGAGAAATGAATGCGGAAGCTCTGATTATATCACAAGAATACAAAGCACAGCAATACTATGTACAAGCTCGGAAACAGCCAATGAACAGCTCAGCAATAGAAACATGACAGAGCCTGGCCCAAACTAGGTGCAACGTCTTGCTAGGCTTCCAGCCTTATAGCAAGAGTCTTGGCGTGTCGACCATCTTCCGGGTTGATAGGCCTTCAGGATGTCAGGCAACCTCCTCTCCACGCTGGCACAGTTCCGCCAGAGTCAGTGGGTCGTCAGAGGGAACCTCCAGGAAACTCCAGTAGCACCGTGATGTGAGTCTGGTACAAAGACCAAATGGCTCACAGATGTGCAGAACAGTTGAAGCTGATGCAATGGATTTGGAGAGACCGAAATTGGTTACTGGAGCCACAATTGGTGCTTCCTTTTATACTATTTCTCTGGCTTGTGGCAGTCCTAGCGGTCCAGGCTACTTCACTGAAGGTGGCAGTCCTGGTGGTCCCAACCGCTGATGTCGTAATGTGTTGTCAAACATTGGAAGTGACGATGATGATGTAGTAAACCCTCCACGAGGTCGTATGTGAGCTAGGTGACTGCCTTGATCCTGTACAGTGGCTCACAAGAACCTTGTAGGCTTCGTACTCTCCGAGATTGCCTCATGCAAGGCAGTTGCCAAGTTTTCGAACCTTAGAAATCACTCCACTGAGTTGGTCGAGGTAGTCCCACCTTCCTTGGACACACCAAACTGTTTGTGCACGCCCACGGGTTGAGGATGCTCTTGAGGACTAAAAAACAAGGAATAATCTGGCCCTGCACAATGGAAATTGTCCATTTGAAATTTCTTGGTGAATCACGGTAAAATCCGTAGCTTCATGTGGACTCTTCCAAGAGTGAAACCGAGTGCACCGTGCAGAAGCCGAAATCCAACGTAGTTATCGCCTCACTCCAACACTCCCCCTCGATAAGTACGTTGGTGAAGGTAGAATGACTCGGCCACACTTGAATTTGCTTAGTGGCAAAGAGACCCATAGTTTCTTGAGTCATCACTGNTCACTGAGTTTTCATGCCGAAAACAGATTCTGCTCAGGCTTTAGTCAAGAGATGCAGTCCCCCTTGATTTCCTCTCCTCCGGTGTGAAGGAGTTTTTTTGGATCAACAACTAACTCCTAGGTTCTCCCTCTAGGAAAGATTTTTTTTCATCCTTTTGAGGTAGCTTGGTTCAGCTCCAACAAATTTCTTGGCCGCCTGTTTTTCTTTTGGCAACGCCCGGTTGTACCTCAAGTGTCATGCTCTCAGTTGAAAATTCGAAGACCGTGTCTCCTACCATTGGAGACCACGAATGAGCTGTCGAGGAGCTATTTACGAGGATATGACCACCAAGAAAAGATTTTTGAAGCTCTTGTCCCGTTCCCTACTCGCCACTGTAGTAGAAAAGGGCGCTTAGACCATTTGCCAGAGCATTATTGCTTTTGAATCGGGTCGTTGCTCGCCCCTTGGTGTTTGGCTTCGTCCTCATGAGGTCTTTCGAAGGCTTTTGTCTTTGGAGTTCGGAGTACGTCCGTTCCTGTGTGGCGGAGTGACTCCTCTCCGGTCGTGACTTTGCGTGGACAAATTTCTTGGGTCAAATCATCGACGGCGAGGCCCATTTCTGCCACGTCGGCCGTGTGATGCTCGCCGTTCAAAAGTTCGCCGGCGAGGTCTCGCGTTCCTGTAGCGCCGCCGATTGGGCACTTTTGTCTTGTAGTGCGAGCTGCCGTGTAAGCTCGCACAAAACTCAGAAATTCACAGTTCGTAATGAGGAGCAGTGAAGAGCCGCTTGCGATAGCGAGCGAGCTCTTGATGCGGCCACCCGACGCTAGCAAAAGCGAGCGCCATTCTTGCAGCCGCCTCACCATAGGAGACTCCCTTTCCGAATTCGCAACTCAGCTTCGGCTTTTGCTCGCCCCCCGTCCACGCCATCGCCGACGAACAACTGACGTCAGCATGAGATGCATGACACCCAAGTTGAACGGGGGTGGTAAAAAAATACATGTAAAGCAATCACCGAAGAAATTGTTTTCTCGCTGAATTTTGTAGAAATGTCTGCAGCTGCTGTTGAAGGCTGATGTCGGGGATTTTGGAGAAACTCTTACTCCTGATCGCCCTGCCACTCCTCTTGTGGGTTGAAGCGAAATTTTCTCGACGCCACCGTCATGCTCAGAAACGCTAGTGGTGTGGAGAGGCAAGTGGCGACGTTAATGATCTTGTCGTGGGCCGTCCTCTCCTCGTAGTCAAAGTGAGAATGATCATTCCTAATGCCGATAAAATTTTCATGCTCAGGAGAATCACCCTAAATGTCAGACTTATACTTGAAGACGAGAGAGTCACTTCGGGCACTCCTGAAGTAGCTCTCGTGCTCCCCTTTTTTGTTGCAGTGGCCGAAGATACCTCATCGTGCACCAAAACACAGATTACACCAATGGCATGCTTGCCGTTGACCATAGGTGCTTTTCCAAAGCCGTCGTGCTTCTTCGTAAAAAGCGGAGGCACCTCAGAAAAGGTGAAGTCATTTCGACGGCTGCGACAATGTTGCGTGTCTCCGAGGAAGCCGTACACTCCCTGTTGATTTGTAATAGCAAAGGAACAGCCAGATTTCTTTTGAGCCGTTGGGCTCGGGTTGAGCATTATCATGCTGTTTGAGCAGAGGTACCCATCGGCAAAGGTTTCACCTTCACGGCATTTAAGGGAGACCCGTTCTCCGTTGCTGAAGATGTGTGTTCCCTGCTTTAACAACTCCCCAAGTGATATGAGGTTGAAAGAAACCCTAGGGATGAACAACATGTTGCCAGAGTGCACTTGAGCTCCCTTGTACCCCGTTAGTGTCATCTCCCCTTTGCCTGGCACACGCCAGTTGTTTGCTATAGTGACGTAGCTTTTTTTGCTATACTGAAGGTGTTGGAGGCATGATCTGTCAAACGTAACGTGTGACGTAAACCCACTGCCGAGGTACCACACGCTTTTCGAGCAGACTCGCTCGGTACTCGGAGACATGGAATACTGATTCTGAGAAGTCGAATAGCTTCTTTTCCACTCCTACAGTCACCTTTTGTTGAGTCTCCTCTCCACCATCCGAATCCTCACACTGCTCCTCCTTGCTCTCCTGCCTGCTTACACACTCCTTATCTCTCAGTCGCTTCCTACAATATAGCCTGATGTGTCTAGGTTGCTTGCAATACTAGCACTTGCATACAAGCTGAGGTTTGACATGCTTGTCGTTGGAGTTTCCACAAAGTGTAGATGGCAATGTTTGATTCTGCTGAGGTGTAGGAGTTGCGTTTATGGGAGAAGGTTTTTATGTCAGATTGGACACGAGGGTAGTGTAAGCTGTTGGGTATGTTGGATAGGAAAGAAAACATAACTTTGCCTTTGCAAGCCTTCGATCGCGCTCTTTTGTCAACAACATCTTGCACACGTACGCCTCTTTCAGTTCAGCCTCCTCCTTGAACTTCAGCAAACACCTCACTTCCTCCCCATCGCCGGTCAATCCGTTGAGGAGGAAGGTCACAAAGACCGGCTCCAAAATAGGAGCGTTAGTAACCGCGAGCTGGTCGCTCAATGACTTGGCTTTCTTGATGTAGTCCTCAATGCTTGTGAAGTTGCTGAGGCTCATGTGCGATAGCTCTGTAAGAAGGTGAGACTTGAAGGTTGAGTCTCCGGCCATGTAGGTCTTGAGCAGGTAATACCAAGCATTACTGGGCAAGTTCAGCTGGTCCCTCAAACATCTTGATTGCTTGTTGGATGCGAGGAGTGAGTTGGTTATCCGGTACCATGTACGTAGCCTTGGTGAATTAGTTGAACTCTTCCATCACTCGTGGTGATGACCCCAATGGCGGCGGCGAGTAGTATCTGTTGTAGAACTCCTATAGGCAATGAATCTGAGCGACCTATTTGAACTTGTGTGTCTAGTGTGGGAAGTTTTCTCTGTCGAACTTGTCGACCTTGATCTTGTGCAGCTACAAGGATGCCGCTGCTGCTGGCACCGTGATCTTCAGACGTTGGAACGGGATTCTTTGTCTTGCCAATGGTTGGGCAAGGACAAGATTCTGTTGCATGGATACAGCTGGAAGGAGTTGTCCTTGAGGCATTCCTACACCTGCTACAGGCCGATCCACGTAGGCTTGCGGCATAGGAGCCGGTTGAGCCTGTTGGTGTGATGACAATGGTAGCACCCGTGGCATCCCTTGAGGATGCGTTAGGAACTGCTGCTTCACACTTCTGTTTGCAGCTACTCCAGGCTGCATCTGCTGGGAGAAAACTGGTTGCACAACTGGTGGAGGACTTCCATGAGGCACATGTGCAGCTGATGCTTGTGACTGTTTTTTCCATTGCATTGACTACTGTTGCTGCTGCAGTTTTTGTTGTTGCAACAATATTTATTGATGCATCTGCTGCTGTTGTTGAAAGAGAGCTAGTTGTTGTGTTTTCCGTGCATTCTGTGCTACTAAATCTGCACATGACTTCTGCAACTGTTGTGTGTGTGACGCTTGAGCCGCATGTGTATGCTGCTCTTGTCGTCGAAGGAGCTCTTGAGCTCCAAGCTATTACCTCAACGCTTCACGTTCTTACCTCACAACTTGACGTGCTAATGCTTCTTGCTTCGCCATCCGCTGTTCTTCCTCCGCCAAGCGTTGCGCTTCTGTTGCTTGCCATTTTACGTGATTTGCAACATGGCGTCCCTGCTCTTGACCCATGGGTAAACCATGTACGAGAGACTGATTATCAAGTGTAGGAGAGCCCTCCCTTGGATGTTGAGGCTCCATGTCACTCGTACAGACTTCTCAATCCTTGTGCTTTGTACACAATCCTTGATTCGTGCACTTCTCCACTCTCTCATGCTGACATGTGAATGTGGGAGACTCTTCCACCAATATTTAGTTGTAGCTGCTGGGTTTGCTAGTGGCAGGGGCTTGATTGCTCTGATACCATGTTGAAATTTAGCACGACCACATCAAAGGCTTGGTTGGCCTTGCTCTCAAGCCAGGACCTTTCGCGTGGCAAGCAATGCTTGTACAACTGCTGAGAAATGAATGTGGAAGCTCTGATTGTATTACAAGAATACAAAGTACATCAGTTATGTGTAGAAGCTCAGCAACAGCCTGTGAACAGCTCACTAACAAAAACTTGACAGACCCTGGCCCAAACTAGGTGTAACATCTTGCTACACGTCCAGCCTTGTAGCAAGAGTCTTGGCGTGTCGACCGTCTTCCAGGTTGACAGGCCTTCAGGATGTTTTGGCAACCTCCTCTCCACGCTGGCGCACTTCCGCCAGAGTCAGTGGGTCGTTAGAGGGAACCTCCAAGAAACCCCAGCAGCACCGAGGTCTGAGTCTGGTGCAGAGACCAAGTGGCTCGCAGACGTGCAGAATAGTTGATGCGGATACAATGGAGTTGGAGAGACTAGACTTGGTCACTGGAGCCAGAACTGGTGCTCCCTTTTATACTACTGCTCTGGCTGGTAGTAGTCGTAGCGGCCAAGGCTGCTTCACTGAAGGTGGCGGTCCCGGTGGTCCCAATCGCTCATGTAGTAATCTGTCGTCCAACATTGGAAGTGACGGTGACGATGTAGTAAATCCTCCACGAGGTCGTATGTGAGCTAGGCAACTGCCTTGATCCTATACAGTGGCTCACGCAAACCTCATAGGCTTTGTACTATCAAAGATTGCCTCGTGGGAGGCAGTTGCCAAGTTGTCGAACCTTGGAAATCACTCTAGTGAGTTGGCCAAGGTAGTCCCACCTTCCTTGGATACACTAAAGTGTTTGTACGCGTCCACGGGTTGAAGATACCCTCGAGGACTAAAAAACGAGGAATATTCTGGCCCTGTATAGTGGAAATTGTCCATGTGAAAACACCTGGTGAATCATGGTGAAATGCGTAGCTTCACGTGGACTCCTCCAAAAGTGAAACGGACTGCGCCGTGCAGAAGCCGAAATCCAATGTAGTTATCGCCTCACTCCAACACATCGCACCATGTAGACAATGACCACGTGACTTACGTACAACAAAAACAATGACTATGTGATACGACTTTACAAATAGTTAGTGTGGGATATTGTCCTCACAAGGACAATATCATGTCTGTCCACCATGGACACGGTAAATGTGTGATGAAACAGCTATACACGTAATGATTGTGTGACGGGCGTATCATAGAAATAGTGAGTGTGTGACCAAAGAACCAAACATTTACTTTCTCAACAAGAAACCATAGAAATGATGTTTTCAATACCATTGTACCTCATAAACGATAGTTGTGTGACCAACATACAATTTGAAGAGTAATTGTGTAATCTACGTACAATGGAATGAGACAAACCATGTGAATAGCCAGTTGCTTTCACTGACAAACCACATCAAGAGTGATATTATAGCCAATGCATCATATTTACAGTGGTTGTGTGACCAAAACACCAAACACACTATAATTATGTGATAAATGCACCAAACAAACCGTGATTATTTAGCCACGAGACCATAGAAAAGTGACTATGTGGCCAACGCATCATAGTAATAGATAGCGTGTGACCAAGGCATCACAAAAACAGTGGTTGCCTGGCCAACGTACCATAAGAATGTTGATTGTGTGACCAGCACACCATAGAACGTATGATTTTTGTACCCATGCATGATAGACACAGTGATTGTGCGATCAACACACCATACAAACTGCGCATATGTGACAAATACACCATAAAAATCGTGGTTGTGTGACCAATGCACCATAAAAACAATGACTCTATGACTAACGCATCATATAAACGATGGTTTGCATGATGCATGATGGGTGCCAAAGCAGCATAAAGATAGTTATGTTTTGCCCAATGCTCCATAGAAAAGGTGACTGTGTGACCAATGCTATGTATGAAAAGTTTTTGCGTGACTAACACATTATGGGATAAGTGTACACAACATAGAAGCATTGCGTTTGTGACCAACATACAGTGGAATGTGTGTTTTTGTGACCAATATACCGTATAAATAGTGACTGTGATCCTAATACACCAAAGAAGCAATGGTTGTGGGACAAACCCACCATAGAAAGAGTGACGGAGTGATTGACATGCAAGAGAAAGAATACATTTGTGACCAAAGTACAATAAAACCAGCAGTTATGTAGTTATGGCACCATTATTATTATGATTGTATGACCAATGCACCATGGAAGCAGTTACGATGTGCCCACTGGCAAGTGATTATGTGATCAACACAAAATACAAACAGTGGTTATGCGACCCACACACTGTAGAAACATTGAATGTATGGCCAATACACTACGTGACAATGAGTGGTTGACCAACGTTACTGTGCCAACAACGATGTTGTGACCAATACAGCATAGTGACTACGCCAGCAATGAACAACAGAAAGGAGGAAATGAGTAACGAACCATATGAATTATAAGAGCGAAACCAACATACAACAGAAATGAGGATTGTGTGACTACAAGCCATTGATTTTTTTTTCAACGGGCACACATTGGAAAGGGTGATTGTGTGACCAATGCACCATTGACATCGTGATCATATGAACATCACACCATAGAAAAAAAACTGGCAAACATTTATTGTATGACTAACACACCATAGATGGTGTGAGGGTGTGACCAACACACCATGGAAGTTGTGATTGTGTGACCAATGCACCACAGACAGAGTGACATTGTGATCAATGCATCACGAAAACAGTTGATTTTCACCAGTACACTGCAACAAAATTGTTGTTATAGCCAACATATCATAGAAACAGTGATCGTGTGACCAATAGATTTTAGAAACTATTTTTTGTGTAACCAATCAATCACAAAAAGAGTGATTCCTTGACCAAATCTCCATAAAAATTGCGATAGTGTGATAAACACACAATCAAAACAGTAATTGTTTGACCGATACACCATAAAAACCACGGGTGTACGGCCAACACAGCAGAGCCACACCGATTGTGTGGTCAGCGCACCACAGAAACCGTCTTTGTCTTGCTAATGCACCACAAAGACAGCGATTGTGTCTCTAACACATAACGTAACGACTGATTATGTGACAAAGGCAGCATGGAAGTAGTGGATGTCTTATAATCACATAGTAACAAAACACCATGTAGACTGTGATTATATGACCAACTCACCACAGAAACATTCAGTGTCTGGCCAATTGGCTATGAAGATAGTGATTTTATGAACAACACACTAGGAACAACGATTTCATGACGAACATTCCACAGAAAAAATGATATTGCAACTAGTGCCCGTGTACGTTGGGTTCACGGTCATCAATCCTATGGAGGAGTGAGTAGGGAACCAGGGAGGGTGAGAGTGAAGGGCAGACCTACAATACATGATCTCCATAGTCGTTCATGTCAATGGTAGAGAAAAGCAACATATTGCACCATCCTCCACCAACCTGTACTACCCTGAACCACCTTGCACCACTCTGTACCACCATGCACGAACCTCCACCACCCTTAGAAATCTATATCTTGCACTACCCTACACCATTGCCAAGTGTGAAAGACCACGCCGACCACGTGTCCTGTTTAGTGTTTTTCTCTTGGTAGGGGCCGCGCGAACGCGAGCCCCCTCTGCCAGAAATTATGACGTGGATCACCGGGAGTTCCGGCGTCCTAGGGTTGGGCCAACCGCAGTGCAATGGGAGACCCGTCCCTAAGCCATGGGCCTTCTTGATCACCCATTGACCCCGTCCAGGTAAGTATGAAATTATCCCGTAATATGCTGAGAATAAGTATGAGTTCAACGATGATTCTCTGANTCGCACTACCCTACACCATTGCCAAGTGTGAAAGACCACGCCGACCACGTGTCCTGTTTAGTGTTTTTCTCTTGGTAGGGGCCGCGCGAACGCGAGCCCCCTCTGCCAGAAATTATGACGTGGATCACCGGGAGTTCCGGCGTCCTAGGGTTGGGCCAACCGCAGTGCAATGGGAGACCCGTCCCTAAGCCATGGGCCTTCTTGATCACCCATTGACCCCGTCCAGGTAAGAAAGAAGTCATCCTGGAATATGCTGAGAATAAGTATGAGTTCAACGATGATTCTCTGACCTTTTCGCGGGGCTGCGCGTAGTAGACGGATCTTCGATATTTTGAATCCCTGGTGGCTTTGATAACTTTTCGTTCCGTCGTGGTTCACTGGAGAGGGCCCACGTAGCACCTTCTCCCAGCATGACTCTGGAGCAATATTTTTTATCGAGTTAATGTTTTCTTAGTTGGCAGACGAATAACCCGTTTGCCTTCGAAGCTAGTCATCGCGAACACAGATGTGGATCCCTTAGAAGTAGCGCAGTAAGATTATATTTTGTTCCATTCGGCTCCGTTTTTTTCCTCGCTTTTCCCCGGACAAAAAACCTAGCGCCCCTACGTGCTAGGCGTGACTGGAGAGGCCCAGATGGAGCCACGCAGTGCTGGCTGGGACGAGAGAACCGGGACGAGCTTGACGGCGACAGAGCGAGTGCTTGTGGCAGGCCCGTCGCCCACGCTGCCACGGAAGGTTCGTCACCCCGTCGTCTCTTGGACGAGGTAGTCTATCGGACCCCGAAGCACCCTTCCACGTCGACGTTGCGGTTGGCCCCGGGATGCCGGAGCCGTCAGCGCCGCGATCCTGCCGCTGCAGCTGCTGCTACGAGCAGGAAGCCCAATCGCAGGAGAGGGTCAAGCATTCAGTAGGAGTGACGGGGGAACGGGTTCAGCTCAGTTCGAGGACACCGCAGGTCGAGGGAAAGGCGTTTGGCTCCTCCTGTCATCGATGACAGAACAGAGGTGCGAGAGGCTGATGTTCGAGCGAGGACAGCCAGGAGGCGGGGTACACTGCTTCGCAGATTCCTTAGATCCACCTCTTCCACCTGCTACTGAACGCCCTTGCCCCTCGGCCTCACCTCCTCACAGACGGTGTCCGTTGAGCGCCCGAAATTTTCCGTTCGGCTGTTTGCCTGCTGGAATGGACCAAGCATGCAGACCAACGAAGCCGATGAGGCGAGATCGAACAAGAGAGTTGCGCCGGTTTCGAAGGAGGTCTGTTGCTTTTGCAGCACCCATCAGTAAGATCCCTCTCTCTGTCTTGCGGTGTCCACACTCAGCCTCATGGCTGCTTGACTGCGACAGTAGATCGAGGCAGCAGGA